>CBVK0100691706.1:0-14921 GCA_900067695.1 Picea abies | reverse complement strand
TTCACATTTAATATGATACAGTAATATGTTTCTTTCCCATAAAGTTAGATTTGCTTTATTACATAATTCCTTGATCATATGTATAGATTAGCTATTGAATATATTATTTGCTTTCACTTTGGTTGGTTTGTGTTGTTTTGATCTTGACTACACGAGAGCGCTAGAGCGAAGCAGGAGCAACAAAGATTAAGGAAGCGATTACGAGGTATGTCTCTTATTCTCACTTCCAATTTAATTCAATAGTTAGATCTAGGGAAAGCGATATATTCTGTCTTGTTTTGTTCTAGATCCAGGTGGATCTAGGGAGATTGGTTTGTGTCCGCACTTACGAATTTATCCTTAAACAGGCACGGGTGGTGATGTGGTCTATCGGTGTTTTTAAATGACCTATTTGATTGGCACACAAGGTAGCAACTAATGCGGTATTGGGTATTAATTATCTCCTTAAATGCTTAAAATCTGATTGTATCTAATGCTAAAATGTTCCATCGTGTCGCTCTCTCAGTGGGTGGATTGGGGATCGGGGGTGTGCTATGAACATTTTCGTTGATAACCTCCTGCAAAAAGTTTCGACATCGATCGATTTTACCGTATATTGCTGACACAACAACGCTTACTCGAAGGTGTGACTCAAACTTAGAGGGCCAAGGATAACTCAGGATAGCACTAGACATATGACCCTCTTACCTGGTAAAGACATGTGGCGCTGAAGACCAGTGACTTAATTCACTTGTCTTGATCGGAGTGGGGATTTTCCTTACTTTATTCGTTCTAAAGCAAACCTTAGCTTGCCGATGCCGAAAAGTGCCCAGGATCGGCTATTGGCAATAAACATATCAAAGCACTTTAAGATTGGTTCCCTTGAAAAGGTGTCGATGCCGAAAACACATCGGGGATCGACAATCAAACTTTTTTTTATCGCGGTCAGAATGTTTGTTGCGATCCTTCTAAGTTTTCCCTGATGCCGATAAGCGTGTCAGGCATCGGCTGTCGACGACGTCTTTCCATTTTTCGATAAAGCTTGTCCCATACCATCTTTTACCAATGCCGAAGGGGAATCAACTATCAATGATATCTTTATGCACAAACCAAAACTTCCTTTGTCGATGCCGATGGAAATCGACACTCGATGACTGAGGTTTTTCGAGTGGTTCTTTTTCCTTCTTTGAATTCCTTTCGACACTGACCCTGAGCGTGTTTGGTGAAGTATTTGGCTGCCGATTATTTATTCAGGCGTTAAGGTCTTTTAGTCACGAGGTTTCATAAGTTCAAGCAAGAATGAATAGGTGATGAGAGTTATGAAAACAAGGAAAGACAAAACATTTTTCAAAAATGAAATCGAATCAGACAGTGCAAAAGTTCAAGTGGTACCCAAAAAAGAAAAAAATGGCAGAGGCTTTTTAGGGTGTGTTGAGTGCTCTACAAGACCCACAGTAATGGCTGGGTTTTCATCCGACAGACTAATGATATTAGAAGATACACTAGAAGGAGTTGGCTGCAGAACTTTCATGATGGATTTTTTGAAAGGTTCATTTTTTAACAATTCTGTCAAAGGCACAGGGATCTTGATTTTGCTTAGCTCATGTTCTAGGCTGAAAGAGGTTGGTGGATTATCAAATTCCTTTATTTTAGGGACAACAGGTTTTGATGGTGGAGGTGACTGAGCTTTAGATGGCACACCTTTACTTGGATTTGGCTTGGGGGGAATTTCACCTTGTTTGTTCTGATCGGAGGTAGTGGCTTTGGGAGCCTCTGCTTTCGTCCTCAAATCATATTTCTTCTTGGGTTGGCCTTGAATAACTCCATCCTCCCCTATCTGATCATCAAACTGATTTGACAACTGTGCTACCTCATATTCTTGTTGTGTTAAGTGACTGGTATAATAATCCGTTTCATTGAAAAGCACAACAGTATCATCCACAACATCACTGTCTGCATCTATCTGCTCAATCTGGTTGTTTTTGAAAGGGGGCACCACCCTTTGATCATCAACATTTCTCCTTTCTCTCTGCATTACTTGGGGGGCATCATTAGGCCTTCTAAATTGGTTTGGATTTCTATTTCCAGCCCCTTGAAAAGCTATGTTTGGTTGTTTGGATTCCCATTTTATCTTAGCTATTTCAGAAGTTAGATCCTTCAAAGTTTTGGTCATTTCATCAAGATTTGGATTAGATGTCGCCGAGTTAGAGGAGGTAGGGACATCCTATCTTTGTTTTTTATTCTCTTTATCGGATCTAGTCTTTAGTCTGTTTGATGCAAAAATTTTAGATTCGACTTCAATGGTTGCTTCCTACATGGACAATAGTGTGGTTGATCTTCTCTCTCTCAGGAGGAGGGAGAACTCTGCATCAAATGCATTAGTATAAGTGATCTTGGTAGAGGCTTCATTTGGTTTGATTTCATCTGGGATTCTACCATACATCTTATTAAATCTCTTGGTGAAATCTGAAATGGATTCACCACTATTTCTCTTTAGGGCCCCAAACTCAGTGATGTAGTAGAGGTAATCTCTCCTATATCCCCATTGCTTTATGAAAGTTTCATATAATGCCTCAATATTTGCAACAGAAGCTAGAGGAAGACCCCTGAACCATTTTCTGACTTCCCCATCCAAAATTTGTACAAACAATCTCATCCACACATCTACATAATCAATGTTAAAGTTGTCTGCAAAGGTGTAAAAGTCTACTAGATGTTCCTCAACAGTTACTTCACCTTCCCCATTATATATTAGTAATTATTTCATGTAATCTGTGGTTGGGAAGGCATGCAACCCTATAGGTAGAACCAGGCGTGCATATCTGGCATAAATTATGGCATCTGTTAGCACTAAAAAACGCACCGACATTTTTGATGGAAAGATGCCTAATCCTGTAGGGAAAATTTTGATAGCTTCCCGAGCTCCAAATGAAGATCTGAAAGCACCATTGGAAAGTTCAGGATTTGTAGATGTCTATCGACTATTTAAACATGCAAAACGGACTCTCCATGACTGAGAAATTTGATTTTGAAAAAATCTGCACTTTCACCAGCGCAGAAGGCAGAATTTTGACTAGTTAACTGTGGAAAGTAACGACTTTCAACAGCGCAAAAGCAAATTTTTCAGGCAAGTGCGCTGTTGAAAGCTGTCACGGCCAGAATAGCTAAATTTTCGCCCAGATCAAGAATTTTTGGGTTTGAATGGTTTGAATCCTTCTTCAATAAGCTGGTTATGAATTATCAAATCAAAATCTGAAGGCCATTCTTGAAGATGAAAGTCAAAAGGGCATTTTTTGACTAGATTTAGTGATTTTCAAGGGAAAAATGATAGGGATTTTTGGCACACATCATCAAATTCGAATTCCACTTTCAAAGGAACAGATCAAAGAGCCTTGGAAGGTTAGGCTACACTTCATCAACTTTCAACCAATGTTTGAAGACCAAAAGATAGAGGTTGACCTCATCTTGAGGATCTCTCCTTATCTTTTGTGAATTAGTTTTGACTTTCTATTATTAGAATATCAGATCCATTGTTTTAGGATCTGAAACTGATTGTAAAAGGCTATAAAGCCAAAGACATTTGGAGCATTAGGGGGTTCGATTTTTGGGTTCTATGATGCTGTCACTGTAATCAACAGACTTATTCTTATTATATAAAAAATTTCAAGCTTCCTTCAGTTGTGTGGTCATATTTTCCTCCTCTGTTCTCTGATATCTTATGAGTGAAAGTTCTTTGTTGATGCTCAAGTGACTGTCATCTCACTGGTTAATTGTTTTAGTTGATAATCATAAGTTATTTCTTCGGTTATTAAACCCATTGTGCTTGTTGGTATGAAGTATAATCTGGTGTAATAGCTGTTTTCTTCCCCATTTAATCAAAATTTGTCTGACCGCATGGCTAGAAGGCCTTGTGAGATTTTGTATTTCTAGACAGTCTTGAAAATACAATCCAGTCCCTAGATATTCATCTTGATCCACAAACCATATCAAATATTAAGAAAATATTTCCAAAAAGAGTTAGTTACCAGGCATCTCCAACTTATAGCCTAGGAGAGTTTCCTGGAGTGATAACATCATCCATCCTGTTAACGACCATGGCTTTGTTGAAATTACTAAGACAACTAAGAGGGGGGGTGAATCAGTTGTTACTGTGCTTAAACAATATTATGTCTATTAAAACATTTTTTAGTGACCATCAATATTATACAAGATATGGACAACATAAATAATGAACATCAGTCACACATAAGATATAATCAGAGATAGATTTTCACGAGGAAACCCATAAAGGGAGAAAACCTCTTCTTCTTTGAATGATAGGAGGTCTTTTAAGTTCTTTACATCATCTATCTTTGAGCACCAACTCAATGTGAGGCTACTACCTCTGTTTTACAAACTCCAACTTGTTGAGAGCACCAAATCTCTGGTTTCTCTAGCACCCACTAGAAGGAAGCATCAACTCCCTAAATGTTCCAGCACCAACTTGACTTATAGAAGCACCATCTTGCATACAAAAAACTCCATGTTTTCCCTAGCACCACCCTGTCACCCTGTTTTCTAGCCACAACTAGATGGAAGATACAACTTCCAATATTCAAGCACCAACTTGAATACCAGAGGACCACAGTCCTCCCTAACACCACCCTACCTTCCTAATTATGAATTTTTGACTGTATAATCAATAATACAGATATATCAATTCTTAACGATTCTTCTCTGTTCTGTAAATTTGGTCTGCTTCTGTCTGTTCTGCACTTTTTCTCTTCTTCTGTCTGTCCAGCTTTTGTTTCTCATCTCTGAGTTTGATCTCACACTGTGCATACTGTAATTTTACCTTTCTTACATTTCAACTCATTTTTCAGTTAGAACAAACAACCTCACACAGTCACTACATATCTCTTTTATGCTCTCCCGCTGGTTCAGTTACACCTCAGATCTCCAAGGAAATGCGTCAGCAATTGAATCACCAAACGTCCAAGAACTATGATTCAATTATGCTAACTGAATTGTAACTGAACAATTGACCGTGAGGTGAAACAACAACCCTTCAATCAAATTCCCAATTAACCAGCACTGTTGGATTACATCCGCAAGGTCTCACGTTTATCCCATATGACCACTGGCTGTGATTGAATGCTAAACATAAAGTGATTTCACGATTTTGCATATCGCGACCTCCTGCTGTGAGTTGCTTCCAAATTCCCAAAACATGAAACTCCGAAATGAAGCTTAGCAGTGCTAGCTCCTTCACATCTCTTCCTCTGACATGACCACAAGTTATGACCAGGGGCCAAGCACGAGGGTGTTTCACGATTTTTCATATCATGACCTTCTGTTGTGAGTTGCTTCCAAACTCCCAAAACACGAAACTCTGAAATGTTTCATATCAGATCAATGGCCAAGATCTCTCCCTCTGATCGATGGTTGTGATCAATATTGTGGAATTTGACTTCATATTAGATCAACGGTCCAGATCCTTGGTGATCCGATGGTCCAGATCATTTCACAACTTCACATATCATGAGTTCCTATGTCATATTCCTCCTCCAATGTGCAAGTCAGTGAAATTCCAATCGCTAGCCACGTGTCCTCTGGCCCCAACAACCAGGATTGTTTCATGGCTTTGTGTATCACGAGTTTCCACACCATGCTCCTTTCCCTCCCATGAGTCAACGAAATGATGGTCTCTCACCACGCATCCCTCCAAATGGATGTCTCTTAAGATGTCGAGATAGCCAATGGTTGTGATCTTTTCATGACCTTGCACCTCGCGAAGTTAGAGGATAGTACTCAGCCTTATACTCTTCGTAGTTATATAGGATCCAATGGCTATTGGTCCTCGATGCTCAGATCCAACGTATGAGATTTGTTCTCCTCTTCTATGCGCTCCTCCTGTCTAAATTCAGATCTGACAGCCATCGAGAATTTGGGATGGGTGATCCAACGATCACCATTTCTCCTCCTCCTGAGCTTACACTTCTGTTCTTTCCATGCCATTATCGCTACGCTGTTGATCTTGCTATCATTGGTAAACAAGTATACACTCATCATGTTGATCTTGCCATCAATGACAAAAAAACATACTCTACCTTCTGTCTATAAATATGCCAACAATCTCCCCCTTTGGCATTGATAGCAACCTTGAAGAACCTAAAGAACTGCACTATTGTGCCTAGACATCCAACCATACCACTGTAACATCCTTACCATTACCACACTTTTTCTCCCCCTTTGACATCAATGTCAAAGAAGAAGCACACTCCCCCTAAGCTGTTGCAGTACATCTCGAAGGTATCAGATATGCGACAAGCACATAATCCCCCTAACAAGGTGAACATATTAGACGAAAGAATATATAACCCCCAACTTCTGACAGAAATATCCAAAAGGTGTCGTTGCTAACGGTTTAGTAAAGATGTCAGCTATCTATTCCATGGAAGGAATATAATTCAGATGAACAACTCTGTTTGTAACCCGCTCTCTGAGAAAATGATATTTGATTGGTATATGCTTAGTCTTGGAATGGAGAATAAGATTCTTGGAGACACTAATGGCATTGGTGTTATCACAGTGAAGTGGGATGGGATCAATATAAGTTACCTTCAAATCTGTAAGAGTTTGTATGATCCATAAAATCTGAGTGCATCAAGTATCAACAACAATGTATTCTACCTCTGTAGTTGATAATGAAATAGATCCCTGGTTCTTACTAATCCATGCTACTAACGAGTCACCCAGGAAGAATGCACCTCCATTGGTGCTCTTTCTCTCATCCACACAATTTTACCAATCAACATCAGAATAAGCAGTTAACTAAAAATTCTAATTTCTAGGATACCATAGACCATAAGTCATTGTGCCCTTCAAGTATTTGAATATCCTTGTTACAACTACTAAATGGTTTTGTTTAGGAGCAGACTGATAATGACCTACCATTCCAACAACTTGCATTATATCAGGATGGGATGCTGTGATGTAGAAAAGACTACCTCTCATTGATCGATATGTCCTTTGATCAACACCTGGTGAAATATCATCTTTACTGAGCTTGCAAACAACCACCATAGGTGTACTAACAGGAGAAGAGTCTTCCATTTGAAATTTCTTCAACATCTCTTTCAAATATTTTTCTTGAGAGATAAATATTCCTACAAAACTCTGATTTACTTTTAAGCCAAGAAAATATGACAATTCTCCTATCATGGACATCTCAAACTCTGTTTGCATAGAGTTTGCAAACCACTGGACAAAAGAATCATTAGTACATCCAAAAATAATGTCATCTACATAAACCAAAACAACTAGTAAATCATCACCTTCAGACTTAATGTATAGATTGCTGTCAATAGTACCTTTCTTGAACCCTTTGTCTTGTAAGAATTTTTCCAGTCTATAATACCAAGCTCGTGGTGCTTGTTTCATCCCATATAAAGCCTTCTTCAGCTTGCAGACATAATAAAGATTATTTCTCAGTGAGAATCCTTCAGGTTGCTCCATATATACTTCTTCCTCTAGATCTCCATTAAGAAAACATGACTTAACATCCATCTGATATACTTTAAAGTTCTTATGACATGAGTATGCAATAAACATTCTAATGGCTTCCAATCTTGCCACTGGTGCAAAGGTTTCATCAAAATCCTGTCCTTCAACTTGTGCATACCCTTTACAGACCAATCTGGCTTTATTCCTAACAACTTGTCATTTTTCATTCATTTTATTCTTGAATACCCATTTGGAGCCTATTACATTCTTATCTTCAGGTCTAGGAACAAGATCTCAAGTATTGTTCTTCTCAATCTGATCAAGCTCTTCATTCATAGCTCTAATCCAATCATCATGCTTGCTGGCTTCATCAAAATTTTTAGGTTCAATCATAGATAGAAAAGAAACCTGAGATTGTTCCGAGTCTTTAATAAATTTCCTTCTTGTTTGAACTCCTTTATTTATATCTCCAATTATCTGATTTCTAGGATGATTCTTTCTAATAATTATGAAAGGTGGTTTTGTTTCTTTCTGCTGATTTGTGTCAGCCTGAGTATTTGTATCTTCATCTGATTCATATGCTTCTCTTTTTGATCCTTAGACCTGTTCATCTTCATCTTCAACTATATCTTCTGTGCTTGGTTCAACACTGCTTACATTTCATACCGTGATTTCTTCATCAACTTTTATGTTGATACAATCAACCAATTTATGCGGCCTCTTATTATAACATCTGTATCCTTTACTGTTTGTAGCATAACCTAAGAAGATACCTTCATCAACCCTGTCATCATATTTTCCAATATTTTCATCATTATTCTTGATATAACATTTACTCCCAAAGACTTTAAAATGCTTGGTTGAAGCAGGTCTTCCAAACCATAGTTCATAAGGAGTCTTGTCACTGTGTGGCCTGAGATGAGCTTTGTTAAGGATATGAATAACTATATGAATTGATTCCACCCAATATGTCTGAGAAATATTCCTTTCATTCATCATTGATCTTGCCATCTGCTGAACTGTTCTATTCCGCCTCTCAACTACTCCATTTTGCTGTGGAGTCCTTGGAATAGTGTACTCTCGTTTGATTCCATGTTTATCACAAAACTCTTTGAAGTTCCATGAACTAAACTCTCCTCCTCTATCAGACCTTACTACCTTCAATATTTTTCCTGTTTGATTCTCAGTCAGAGCCTTAAACACTTTGAATTTTTCAAATGCTTCATATTTTTCCTTCAAAAAGGCAACCCATGTTAGTCTAGAATAATCATCATTAATCAACATAAAATAGTTTTCTTTTCTTGTACCTTATTTTCTTGAAGGTCCACATAAATCCATATGTACTAACTGGAGAGGTTTTTCTGTTGAAGGAAAGTTTTTATATTTGAATTGTGTTCGAGTAAGCTTTCTTATCTGGCAAGGTTTACAAACATAATCATATGGCTTTGATATCTTTGGAAGATATTTTATTGCCCCATTGTTTTCAAGCTTGATTAAATGATCAAAATTTAGGTGTCCAAGTCTCCTATGCCATAGCCAACTTTCATCATACTTTCTTAAGTGACATTCTTCTTTTTCTTCTTTTAACACATAGACATTGTTTTCTGTTCTTATCCCTTTTGCAATCAACTCTCCTGAATTCACAGACTTTATTTTACAATCTTTAGAAGTAAAAAAAACTTCACATCCTCTGTCACAAACTTGACTGACACTTAGTAGATTAAGTTCCAGACCGTCTACAAACAACACATCTTGGGATTTTCCTTTGCCATTACTCAAACTTACTATTCCTTTACCTTTTATTTTTCCTAGTGCATCATTTCCAAAAGTTACATTCCCTGATTTGATTTCACTTAGAGTTAGAAACTTACTTTTGTCTCCAGTCATATGTTTGGAACATCCACTGTCAATATGCCAGGGATTCTTTTGACTTTGGGCTGATAACACTAGTCCACAATTTTCATCTTCTTTCTTCTTCCAAACCTTGAAATTTTCAGCAGTGGGATTCAAATCTGGATTATAATTCCTTAAGCGACAATCTGCAGCTTTCTGTCCATAATTATGGTAGGTGTAACATTCTGGTTCATTGAATAACAAATCATAACGATTGTTATGCTCATAACTGTTGTTATTGTTAACCTGCGTCTTTTTCCTAGCCATCACATGATTTGTAGTTTGTGGTTGTTTGTTACTTGGCTGTCTCAATCTTTGTTGTGGTAGATAATTACTCCTTGAGTATATTGATTGCTCATATCTAAATCTTAAAGAATAATTTACAGCTTTGTGACCAAAGTTAGAACAAAAAAAACAATATCCATAGAAAAATCCTTTGTACCTGGAAAATGGTTGTCTTCTCTGAGCGAGTCGATTTCTTCCATGCTGATGATTTATTTGACCAGAGGATGTGTTTTTGTTATTTATTTGATCTATAGATTCGGTTCTGGTACTTTTCCTTTCATTCCTTCTTGGCGACTAATTATCTTTCTTTGTTTCTGCAGAGTGGTTATTGTCAATGATTGTAGATTTGACAAACTTGATGGATTATGTATTACTTGGCTGATCACTACTTGATCCTTCTTCATAACCCAAGCCGGATTTCAACTTTGGATTCTGTTATAACCCTATAATTTATAGGATCAACTGGTGACTGCAATGTTATCACTTTAGTGTTTTGTTTGTCAAATGATTTTCCATTCTGTAAATAAATTGAGAAAAAGAAAAAGAAAAAGAAACAAAAAAAAGAAAAGAAAGAAAAAGAAAAAGAAATAAAAGAAAGAAAAAGAATAAAAGAGGGCATAAAAGAAATTTAAATAGAGCCCCATGCAATAACAATGACTTGGTCCATACAGTTTAAGCATGGCCAAGTCCTTTTAAATTGATGTCGATAGGAGTAGTGAATAAGCTTGGCTAAACTGTTTAATATTAGCCAAGGAAATTAGGTTAGCTAGTGAATAAATTTGACCAAACTGCCTAATCTTGGTCAAATAATCCCAGGGTAGAGTAATTTCTTAGTCCAACAGTTTAATCTAGGCTAATTATCATAGGTAATTAGGCTAGAGCATAGGGTAGTTTGCTTTATCTCAATAAAACATGCATGATGATCGATGTTGAACCCTATCTTTGATGTTTGAAAGTTGAATGTCTAACCCCATGGTGATAAAAACAGGGAAAGCTTGGACAAACCCACTTAAAGTGCTTATTCTAAGTTTTCAAAGCAAAAATGAGTTTGTGCTCACAGATTAAAGACAATGCACAGATGAGCGGATGAGGTGCTGGCGCTGAGATCTACGGTTGATAAGTTTTTCAGGACCCCCCCGACCATTCTACCTTTGGGGGGGGGGGTTCAGAATGAAGTGGTTTTCTGGCAGGCCCTTTTCTTTACTTGGTAGGAATCCATTGATCCAGACTCCCACCACATACCGCTCATCATTTTCTGACATACCCCCCATCGCCCCATGACATCATTTTCCACTTTTTTCCCTAAAGATCACATCTCATAACTTCGTCAGTCCACTCCCCCCTGTTCACACGTTACAAGTCCCTTCATCATGGTAAGTTCCCAATCAACACCCTCCACATCACCCTGTCGTACTTGTCATTCGTTGTTACCTTCCATCTCACGCTCTAAAGGACCCATTGGCCATTTATTACTAGATAACTTATCTATTAGCCTGTTGATCTGTCTCCCGTGCCCAACGGGTATCTATTTGCTCAAAACTACCCTTTTTCCTTCATTCTCCCACTGTTTACTTTGTCCAACACACCAGATAATTTTTCCCTGTCTCCTCTCCATTTCAGTCAGCCATCCAAAACCACAATCATCCCCACTAACGTTTTGTTTGACTTGCAGGTATTTTCACAGTGATGGCACCAAAATCCAAGAAAGCAGAAGCCGAGGAAAATCTTTTCCTCCCACCTCATGTCGACCTTGACAGGATCCATTTGACCGACAAAGATCATTTAATCGTAGAAACCAGGTGCAAATTTGACTTCACAGATTCGCAGTCATGGCTAAAAGATATTTTATTATATCAGAGCGATGAAATTGGGCTTTGGGAATCCAACCTTCCTCTGTATATTTTCCCCCAGGTTCACCATTTCCCTGAATTTTCCCTCAAATGCCAGGCTGATTACATTCTTGACCAGAGAGCTATACTATCTTCATCGGGAGAATCTCTTTTCTTCATCACACCTGAGGCCATTGATCAGACGATGCAGATACCCAGAACTGAATCTGCCTCCCCTTTCAATCTCGAAGTCATCACAGAGCTATACCAAAAACTATCATTCCCTCAGAGAGCCTAGATTTTTGAGCTTTTTGTCCCACAAGCTGCTAAGCTCCCCAAGACAAATCCCCTGTACCCGTCCTCCCAGTTCTCAGTAAAGGGAAACCAAATCATTTCGTCACTCTGTGCTCTGCTTGGTTATTTTTCTGACCAATGGGTGGATGAACCCATATTGGGTTTTCTGTCCATTTTCTCCACAGAAGAAAGACCCACCACGTAGTTCGACTACAACACTATCCTGGCGGACAATATTCACGAGCAGTTCTTAAATTTTTCCTTAGAAGGCATGTTCCGGTATTCCTCAATACTAGCCTACATGTTCACTTTCTTTCAAGCGAACAGGTTCTCCTTTTCAATGCAGAAAATGGACAAGGACGGGAGGCCGCAGGCGGTAACAACTTGGACTTCACTACTCAGACAAAATTCAACAGAGTTCATTTTCAAACAGTTTATCGAGCAACTCTACCATCCTGTGGTGAGCATGCTCAGTGGAAGACTTGAACCAAGAATAAATGAGGAGATTCAGAGGATTTTACACCTCTCAGACCTTGCAAAAACTAGAGACTGGTATCTTTACCAAAATCACACCGAGATCAGAGTATATGGATGCAAGTTGGCTCCATACAAATTGCCCAAGTATCTACTTGTGAGGATATTTTCCCTGGAGTATATAAGGCAAATGATTAACTCAGATGACATACATTTTGTGTCTCTGAAAAAGAAATATCAACTTAGAATTAAAGGGAAAATAGGGTCTTTCATCTGTAATAGCCGAGGCGTCGGGGAGGAAGCAGACAAATTTTTGAAAGAAATGAAGTTTTAGGTTAGTTTCATATGGAACTATGATCCATGTGGGACAATTTATGAGATGAGGGTTAAAAATAAATATTTTCCATATGTTCATACACCCAAACCTGAGATAGAAAAGTTTGCAAATCAAACATAATGGGAGGTGAACACTCCGGTTGAGATGGAATAGTAGGACCCTTCAGTCATCATCTCATAGACTACCACACCACAGGTTCCCAAGGAGAAAAGACCTAGGAAGGATACTTCACCTTCCGTCTCCGAAGTCTCAGTTGAAGATTTCCAATTACACACCAAAAGGCCAAAAACCAGTCATACACCTGACATAGCTGGTGAAAAGGGAATCCAATCCATTGCAACTATGAAAGATGATCGGTCACTTCTTAGCATAATCAACAAGCAGATCATGTCTACAGTTTTGTCTAAGAAGCCCATGAATACTCCACTAGTCGACCGACCAAGTAAAGTAGGACCAAAGTTGAGTGTTTTCGAGAAGTATGACCTGATCAAAAAGAAAAATCAGACGCTGACCAATAATACTTATGCTCAGTTTTGGAATCAAACATCAATGACACAACACAGATTGTTATCTACATTCAATACAGAGAAGGGTAGAATGCACATGTCATTTCTACAGGCACAGGTGCCAGATCCAAAAGTAATCACTGATTACAAAAGGGCAACATTCGAGTTTCATACTAAGAATGTGCATCCTGCTGATCAAATGGATATGCACAGGAAAACTGGGGAAATGGTTTTCTCCATGTTGGAAAATGCTTCTACTACGACCGCTAAATTACAGGTATCTCTGAGCAATGTCTAGACACAACTGAAATTAGAAAAGATACCATCCTTTGCAAAGGATAACAAAATTAAGACATTGGAAGAATTGGTCCTCAAGATCGGGTATGACCCCTCAAATCTGAAAGTAGTCGAGGAGATACTTAAAAAGAAAAAATGTCGATATAGCATCTCTGAGGAAATAGTTGAAACTGCCACCAATGGAAGATGCACAGGCAAAGGAGCTAGCCGAGATAGAAGGGTAAAAGGATGAGATGCTCAAGTTGATCATGAAGCAGAATGCACATTCGAAAGAAATGGAAGCAGAACTAGAAAGGATAGTGAAAGAGAAGGAACAATCAAAGCCTATGGAAGTCATTCCATTGAGCACAGTTCCACTCATAGGACTAAGCACAACATCTGCAACAGAAATTCCCTCAACAACTCCACTAACAGCTCCGGAGAAGACAATAGAACTGGAAAAATCCATGGAAGAGATGAATTTGTAAGAGATAGATATTAGTAGACTTAAAAAGAAGGTTGAGAACCTTCAAGAACTCAAGTCTTCTTACCAAGCTAGCTACTCCAAGGAGAAACAAAAATCAGACAAGCTCAAACAAGAATTGCAACAGCTTCAAAAGCAAACAGTGGCAGGCAAAACACTTGCTGAGGTCAAGGAAAGTGTTTGGATGGATATCACCAAGTCCATAAATGAAATATGGCCTATGTTACAAATCATGTTTGAGCAAAATGAACTAGTGCAAAGAAGCAAGTAGGCTATTGAGAAAATAAGAGGAGAACCGTGAGAGATGCCCACAAAAGCCACTGAGATCATTCAATTCCCGAATTCAAAAACCAGAGAAGATTTAGACAATTTGAAAATTGAAGATAGGATAGAAACCATCCTCGAGGTCAAGAGGGTCCTAACCAAAAGAGGACTGATGCTATAGCTGGAGGAAAAATTCCAGACCATGGACATAGGAGTGCAAATATTTTTTCAGAAAAATTGAAGCTCTGCAGAACAAAGGCCTCCCTGGCTTAAGGGTCATAAATGACAAGTTAATGACACTGTCTGATTATAAAAATAAACTAGCCACCGTGGCTAAAGATGGTTCAAAATTATCGGGAATACAGGGCAATATCACAGGCAAGGCATTCTTAGAAGCTTTACAGTCAGACATCAACATACAACACGAGATCCGATACATTTTCATAGTAAAGCCAACTTTTTCCAAGTATACAGAGATGGATGAAGTATACCGAAGACTACTCAAAGTTGTCATTCCCAGTCACCTTCAATGGGAAGAGCTATGCAATTTTATCGATTAAGAGCTAAGGTGTCCAAGCCCAGTCAACAATCCAATTAGGCGAAGTCGTGCAGAGGACTCACCAACGATTTACCCCAGAAATCAACATGAAGATTTCAACACATCATCAAACAGTTCATGAATTTTTGTATCTTGTTGAGTTAGTTAGCTAAATTTAGAACTGCCATGCCTGATTCACTCCAGTGCTCTCATGAGGTCAAAACCAAGACAACACAAACCAACCAAAGTGAAAATAGCAAAATATATTCAACTGTCA
>CBVK0100691704.1:0-12153 GCA_900067695.1 Picea abies | reverse complement strand
CCCCCATCAATGACACGAAATGAGTAACAGATTTTGAAGGTGAAACAGAGTATGATGTAAGTTGGACTGGACACAGGGAAGGCCGACACAGAGAGAATGGACAAATGCAGATGGCTGACTCAATAGAGGTTTCAGACAAACTTCTCTTGAACATATGAATGACACGACCAATGATTTGGCAGCATTGACTCAGAGACGACACAGGGTATGACCTTGTAGCAAATTGAATGAGAGACAAATGGATTTCCCAAACCAGCTTCAAATAATGAATAGGGGGTGTCATGTTCAAGAGCGACACTTACTGCCAATCAATATGAAGATGAGAACATATCCCTTTCCCAAATTTTCCCCCACCATTTCTGGTGAGTACCTCTTTATTTTTGCACAAGCTTGAGGAGGATAACATATGCTTGTTGATATAAGCTTATCCTACAGATAATTCCTTCGGAGTATGTTTAACAAACCCTAGGAAGGAGTGGTTCGGTCCCATTATGGGTGTGTCAATGTTTGTTTAACGAGTCCAAAGATAGAAAACTCGAAGGTTTTTCATGATTATAAAGTCTGGAAAAACACTTAAAAGAGAACTCTCTCAGTTACTTTTTCATAAAATAGTTTGATGAGATCGAAAAAGAGATAAATTATTGCCCAACAGACACTTTCTTCAAATACTTTATTGAGCGTGAAAATAGCAAGGTCGCTCGGCTATCTTTTCATGTTTAGAGAGTCTAAAAAGAGATTAAAGAGGACTCCAGGGGGGTTCCTTTTTCGTATAACCTTGTTGAGCCCGAAAAAGTGATAAAAGCATGCTCAATCGTGTTCTCATGTATTTTCGAGCGTGAGAACGGACAGAGACCAAGCTCGAGGTTTTATACAGAAACCATAAAAAACAATCAAAACATGTAATGAAGAAGAAAAACTATGTCCGCATCCGTGTATATGAACATCGAAGTCGTTACGCTTGCAAAAGTTACACTCAAAAGGGCATTAGGGATTAGGTTTTAATAAATAAATAATTATAAAAATTCAATAACATGGTAAAAGTAAATATAAAGAAGTAAAAACTCTTTTTACCATATCATTTCAACTTTACCACTATTTGAGCCCAAAAAACCCTCTTTTACCCTCGAAATTTGGCGTCAGATTGTAGGAGTTACGAGCATCCATTTAACAAACCGTCAGTGGCAGTGAGGTAGGCACTTTGTCCTCTACTTTTTCATGGTTTAATTTTTCATTTTCATTGACAAAAACCACCATTTTGAGTTTGTTTTGGGGGTTATTATGGCGCTCAGCTATTCTCGCAAGTGAGCTACACGAGACCTACAAGAATGGGTCATTCTCACAGGTGAGCCCAAAGGCGCATGCGAGAACCTTGCACTGTGCCTAAAGGGCACCTGCGAGAACCACAAAGTGTAAAAGTTTTTTAAAAATTTACCCAATGAAAAGATACCAATTTGTGAATAGAGAAACTGTGGTCTTCTGAAGTACTTTCATATCCCCGGCATGAGGGCCCAAATCAGGTTATTAGAGTACCTTGTGCATATGTGGGATCCCGATCAACAAGTATTCCATGTAGGGGTTCACACATTGTCCTAGGATATCGAGGACATTTACTTCTTGACAGGACTATCACGACATGGGTATCACGTGAGTCTGATTGGTAGTAGAGGTGGTGGGCTGCCCATGAGTGAGTACTGCTGCTTACACTGTGTTCCAAAGGCAGAGAGGAAGAAAAGGAAAGTAGCTATTTGGGGAGTGCGGGATTTGACCCTCCACACTATTTTATTCACCATTTCTCATATGGCTGGGAGCTCTGCTCCTCACATGGCACTCCAGAGTTACTTTCAGTATGTCATAGAGTGTACTGAGCCTCGAGTTTTTAACTGGGTAGATGTAGTGCTTCATAGCATGAAGAGGAAGTTGACCAAATGCAGACGAGGGGACCTGAAGCAATTTGGGTATGGGTCTTTGTTAGTGTCCTTCTTTCTCGAGAGGGTTCCCTTACTAAGGCTGCATGTTGAGTGGGATTTATCGGCTCCCACAGATCCAAGAATGCTGAGATAGTGTCAGCTCATGGCCCGACATGTAGCTGGACCAATTATCAAGTATGATGATACCTTCTTCGACTGGTTGCGACCATAGATGTTGATGGTCGACAATTATGCTTATGTATATAGGGGCTTCCACAGTACAAGATATTAGATATTATTTTTGGGATTATGCTTATGTTGGGTTAGATTTCCAAGGAGATGCAGACTTAGTCCTACATGAGGGTGCTCAGTGGGGGGAACTTGGTAAGAAGTACACATTTTTCTTTTTAAAATGTTTTTGTGAATTTTATCATATGCAAATGTTTTTTATATGTTCGTCCAAAGGCTAAATACAAAATTCGTTGTTGATGACACGGATGTGGGACCTTACCGACCTCCTGGTACTTCTCCCATTCAGTGACAAGGAGAAGTGGCACCAGTGCCACAATGGGACGCCGAGGATTATGCAGTGGTGGAACAAAACCTAGAGGGTTTGACAACATATATTGTAGACATGCCTCTTGGAGAGGTTCCACTACGTTATCAGCGTCATACAGTAGGAGTGTCAGAGTCCATTGGTCTAATGCTCTGTAGGGTTGCCCGGGCAGTCGTGTGTTACCATGAACGTCATCCATGACGTCACTTTGTAGAAGCTATGAGCTTCAGATTTTGACATTTTGGTCCTTGGACAAAACTTTTTGTAAAAAACTCTTTTGATCGTTATATATACATACGACTTCTACTGATTTATCTTATGTTGTGTGAAAATTGATGTGATTGATTTATAAATGATCTAAATGTCTGTCTAATACATAGTTAGCCAATGCATCAGTTAATGTGTTTAGACATCTAGGAATATGTTGATATTCAATATAATCAAAATAACGTTCCAAGAGGCGAATTTGTAAATACACCCATAACAAATTAGGACTTCGAATAGTATAGACTTTACTTAACTGTAGTACTACAAGCTGTGAATCGAGTCACACAACCAAATGACGGATTCCAAGTGAGATAACATCAATCAACAATTCGATAACGACGCTATACTCTGCAATATTGTTGGTCGCATGACCGAGACACACACCTTGTAAAGAGATAAGTTCATTTGTAGGGGCGTAAATTGCCCATGCAACGAAAGCAAGGTTCTGAGTACTACGGCTAGCACCATCAACGAAGCCAATATAGTGTAGCGAAGACTCCAACATATGGAAATCAAACACAACGTCACATAAGGGCAGAGACCAGATAACGACAAAAGCAAGCTATGGTAACACACAAGAAGTATGATACAATAAAAATACAAGTACTCGTGCACAGATGATCTTATGCATAATACTTCTTCAAGTACAACCCATTCCTGGGTTCGCTCAAAGGGATACCATCGTAATATACTAACTCATAAGCTCCTTTTTCCAAAACTCGTTGAACGATATAAGGACCTCGCCAAATGGCTTCGAATTTTCCAGCTCCTAGCATATCTCGATCTTGTTCATAGAGGAGAATGAGATCTCCTTCAGAGAAAATGCGAGGCTTGACATGTTTGTCGTATTGGGCCTTGACACGTTTTTTCTGAGCTTCTATGACTAGGGAAACATTGCGTCAATTTTCATCTAATCACATAAGATACAATAGACGTTCTTCCTCAGCAAAAGTGTTTGGTAGGAGTTCAACAACTAGTTTTAAAGAGGGTATCTCACATTCAATCGGGAGAATGGCTTCCAAACCATAGACTAACCAGAAAGGTGTAAACCCCGTAGCGAACTTGACGGATGTCCGGTAAGCCCACAATGCTGAAAACAACATTGTGTGCCAACTTGTTTTTTGAATCCCTATCATTCGTCGAAGCATAGTTATGAGAACTTTGTTAATTGCTTTGACTTGGCCGTTGGCTTGTGGGTAATAGGGCGTTGAGTTTTCATGGCGAAGACCCAACTTTTCAGTAAGTTCAGACATCATGAAGTTTCTAAAGTGGCTACCATGATCAGTAACGATAGCTTGGGGAACACCAAAACGAGCTATGATGTGATTAAAAATGAATAATGCTGCGGTCTTTCCAGTGTTGTCAAATGTCAGCATTACCTCAGCCCATTTCATAAAGTAATATACAACTACAATAATGTATCCATGCCCCCCGACTGAGTGAGGGTGACATGTCATGAAATCAATGCCCCATTTCGCAAAAGGACCAATGGAGACCACAGGGTGAAGAGGAGCAGGATGCGACTGTATCTTCTGATTATAGGTCTGGCAAGCATGGCATTTTTGAACGGCTATTATGTAGTCGTTAAATAAAGAAGGCCAAAAATACCTTGCTCGTAAGATCTTCTGGGTAGTAGCATACCCAGACATATGACCACCACAGGCTCCAGAATGGTAGTCATTCAGAGCTTTCTCGGCTTTGTCGAACGTTAGGCAGTGTTCAAAAAATAGAGTCAACCCCCTGACGATAAAGAGTATGCCCGAGGATAATATATTGACGAGCTTGGTAGTGGATTCGACATCAGGCAGTACTAGACAAAGTTGGCCAGAAAGTCTGGGTTTGGAGATATATGATGATATCACCATACCAAAGATCATCAGAGCTGATGAGGAAAAGGGATTCATTGGGTAATGAATCAGCTGCTACATTTTCCATTTTAGAATAGGGAAAGTCGCATATCAACTCAGCAAACACTAAGGACTTCTTGGACTTGGCGCGTTCGAATTCCAAGTCAAAATCATGGAGTATCAAAATTCATTTGGAGTATTTCCCCCCTAGAAATTGACGTGTAAGAATGTGTTGCATAGGGTTGTAGTTAGAAATCACTATAGTCTTGCACGAGAGGATATAGTGCCGGAAGCATTGGACGGCTTGGATGGTATCCAAAGCCAGTTTTTCGACATGTAAATACTTGATTTCAGTAGGCATTAGACTTCGACTCAAGTAGTATATAACATGTTCATCGTTAGCATCATCCTCTTGGACGAGAACCATACCAATGGTGTAATCCGAGGCAGCAAGGTAGAGGAAATAATCACGACTATAATCGTGGGGAAAGAGAAGTGGAGCACGTGTTAGGGATAATTTCAAAGCTTCGAAGGCATTGTTTGCGATGGTATCCCAGATGAACTCTGAACCCTTTTTTAAGATCCGTGTAAATCCATGAGTTATCTCGGGATAATTTGGGATAAAACGACGAAGAAAATTTGCTTTCCCCTGCAAACTTTGTAACTGGTGAAGTGTAGAAGGAGGAGGGAGATTAAGGATTGCCTCAACCTTTAAAGGATCCACCCTGATCCCTTGATGTGAAACAATAAAACCTAGAAGTCGATCGGATTCCATGCAGAAAACACACTTATGAGGATTCAAACGTATACGGTCGAACCGACAGTGGACAAAAATGGCTTGGAGGTGGGTTGGATGATCGACTCAACACATTGAGTGAGCGAGTAAATCATCCAGATATGGTTGAATGATGTGCTTGATATCATGGAAATCATAAGACATAGCATGTTGAAAAGTTGCGCCAGCGTTCTTGAGACCGAAAGGGAGTTTCTGATAGGAAAAAGTACCCCAAGGACAAATAAAAGCAATCTTATGTTGGTCCTCAGGAACAATGTTGATTTGATTATACCCGGAGAAACCATTCATCAGAGAGAAGATTTCACTTCCGACGCAATCATCGACAATTTGATCGACGAAGGGGGTAGGAAAGTTGTCTTTGGGTCAAGATTTGTTGATATCCCTATAATCAACGCATACACGAATTGTGCCTTGTTTCTTGTCGATCAAGACAAGATTGGAAACCCAGTCAGTGAGAGCCACCGGGTAAATAAAGCCGACTTTAAGAAGTTTTTAGACTTGAAGCTTGATAGCAGTCGCTTTACATGGGTGAACTGGACGAAGGCATTGCCGGACGGGTTTAGCATCAGGGTATGTCTTGATCTCATGTATCACAATCTCAGGGTCGGTACTTGGCATTTCTTCATAGCTCCAGGCGAAGATGTCACGAAACTCTTTGAAAAGGGATGTGTAGGTGACGATTTGGGCAGAGGAACATGAAGCTCCGATATGGACATTTTCGACAATCCCAGGTTTGATGGATATGTCGAGGGAAATAGTGGGCGAGATATTGCTTAAGTTCCCTTCAGAAAACACATCGTGTGCGAACTCGGGAATGGTTGAGATGATGACAACGGTCAACAGGGTCAAGATCCGTCGGTAGTTCTCAATGGTATGTTGCTCCAGAAAGAGGATGGAACAATGATGTCCATCATCCCAAGGGGTTTCCTCCATAATAGACATGATCATGTCATCTGTGGGAAAAATGACACGGAAAGGATCTGGAGATAACTCACCAAGAGAAGGGGTAGAAGGGGTTTCTGATTGAATGGCCTGATAGGTGGATTCGACCAGACTTAATGACATTTCATCGCCGTAACGAAGATGATCTCCAGGGTCAGGTACTATCCATGGGTCGTGAGACGCAGGAAGTTCATGAATCGAGGTGGAGATCATGTTGATTGAAGCAACGGACGAGCATGGAACATTGAGCGGTGGAATGGGGAAAGTACCCATTAATGAAGAGTCTTTTAGAAGGCCTACACTGACATTCTCATAACCCGGTGGGGTTTTAGCAATGAACGATACATTTCTAGTAGAAGTTTTAGAGTTAAAGAAGGCTAATTGGTCGACAGTGACTACCTTCCCTTGATGTGGGAAACGTACCACATGAAAAAGCGTCGACACAATTGCGCGCATGGAATCGATCCAGCTACGACCTAACAGAAGATTGTAATCAAGGGGAGCATCAAAGACTTCCACTTCGACTTGGACCTTTTTACCTTCTAACATGATGGGCAACGAAGGAAGGACACCGTAGGGCTTAAAACCAGAGCCGTTGAAGGCTTTAAGAGTGTTCTGGGATTCATTCAAAGAGGGAGAGCCAATGGCTTTCCAACAAGTAAGAGACATAACACATGTCGAGGCACCCTCATCAATAATGGTTTGACAAATGTTTTTGTCAGAGACAATCACTTGGATCTGGAATGGGAGTTGAGGGGGTAACCTTGGAATGTGATCTTCCAAGTAAAAAATTATTAAATTCATATCCGTCGGGTTGATTCCAACGATAGCTTTCAACAGTGCCTTCCATTGTGTAGGAAAACTTTGAAGGACTTCGAGGGTTGACATCGCAGAAGGTGCTTGGGATAGATCTTCAACAATGTTGTAGTTCTGGGCAACACGAACATGAGGATTGAAAGCTGATTTTCGAACGAAGCCCTTTGGGGGGGGGGTCGAAGAAATGTGTCGAGGCTTGGCCGTTCGAGATGAAGAGGACCATTGGTAGGTGGAGTTGCAGGAGAGGGTTGTACCAAGGAAGGAGGTAGATCATCAACCTTCTCTTTAGAGGGAGAATAATATTTGGCTCGAGTGTTGAGTGCAACGTCGCTCTACTTTGAATCACCAGTACACATCAATACACAGGATGTAGTAGAAGATGAGGGTTGGTCATGAATGACCAACTGAGCCTGTAGGATGTAGTAGAAGATGAGGGTTGGTCATGAATGACCAACTGAGCCTGTTGTTGAGACGGGAAGGGTTGGGACAAAAAAACCAGAGCAGGTGGTTTTGGAGCTCCTTGAAGGAACTTAGTGACCTTGGCATGTCATGGACAATCCTTTGTGTAGTGATCATCACCACAGATAATACAAGGGTATCGAGGTTTTCACTTATCCCAATCGTCAACATGTGTAGTTTTGGTTCGCTCAGCTTGAGAAGTATTTTTGTCCTCCTTATTCTTACCCCTCCCCTTTTTAGATTTGTTTTTATCGGCTGGGGTAGATTGAACTACATTTACCTCAGAAGTCTTGCCAGTGGGAGGGACAAGAGACAGAGCATTTTGAACATTAGAAGAAACAGGTTTGGGGTTGGTGCTTGAAGTGGAATGTGGTTGGGCATGGAAAGTTCCAATCACACCGTCGACTGCATGAGAAGCAACTGGAGTAGTTAAAGTAGCGGAAGTGGAAGGATGAGGTAAGTCAGGTAGTAAATAGTAAAGGGTACCCGTTTGTGAGTAAACGAGGTCAAGGTATTGAGCATGACTTATGGCCTTCTCTTCCGTGACTACTCCACCCATGGCGATGTCACGATCGATGTCGTTCACAAATGATTTTGTGAACCACTCTGCCAGTAACTGATCAGGGAGTTCGAGTTTAATGAGATGTTGTCTCCGTCCCCACTCATGAATGTGATCGGATATATGAGTGGCTTTGTTTTGTTTGAAAGAACTCAAAATCTCGGTCCCTGTTTCATAATGGATCGGTAACTGGTAGTGTGTGAGGAAAGCCATAGTTAGGGTGTTGAAGTCAGCGAAGAAACATCGTGGTAATTCTATATACCACTTCACAGCAGAACCTGTGAGGGTTCATTGAAAAAGACGTAAACAAATAGAGTCATCCATCAACGATTTGGATGAACACCAAAGGTGAAAAGTCATGACGTGATTGTTTGGGTCCTCTCTCGCTTTGCCATCGAATTTTGGGATGTCTGAGGGTAGCTTAGCTGGTATAGCAGGCCATTGGGGAGAGTGACAAATTGGATCATTTAAAATCCTTGACAAATCCGGAAGATCCAAAGTGGCCAAAAAGAGTAACTGTCGATTCACCTGCGGGTACTGGTGGCTTTGGGGAGGAAGCCCTGTCGGTAAACTAGTAGGACCATAAGCAGTCTGCATATAATGTGAAGACCCAGGAATATTCGGTGGTGGTTGGAGAGGATAGTAGCTCATGGGATTGTATCCTTGAACAGGGACATGAGTTTGAGCATTCGAGCCCCAAATGGGATTGAACGTACCTGTATATGGTTGGCCTATACTAGGGGGTATCACAGATGCAGCGGGAAACTGCTGCCCCTCGATCGATTGAAGAGGATGTTGTATCAATTGATTCCAATACTGGGCCAAGGACGAAGGTATGTTTTGTCCATAAGGTGGGGTCGGTCCTCCTATCGAAGGTGGTGTTCCAATTGGGGGTAGCGTTCCAATTGGGGGTTGTGTTCCAATTGGGATTTGTGTTCCAATAGGAATTTGTCCGCTGAGAGGGGGTTGAGTCATACCACCTTGGTGAAATTGTCCATCGATGGGAATCTGGTAAGTTGGTGTGAATGACAAAATAGTGCCACTAGGATTAAGACTGCCAGTGGAGGATGAGAGAGGTCCTCCAAAAGAAAATTGAGGGAGTGTCGGAATAAAACTGGGAAGAGAGTGCCCAGAAGAAGAAGGACCACCATGAGAGCCAGATGGGGTTTGCGTAGGAGTGGGAATGGAAGCATTCAACGCCTGGTATCCAGGTGGTAGTGTTGGGGTGACGCTGGGTGTTCGCGGTGTGTTGATGGGGGCGAGACTAACCGCGGTAAACCCGGTGTGAACACTCGTAGTATCTGTATGATGGGCCATTTCAATAGGGATGGTCAAGATGTGGTCAGATCGCGAGGCATCCGTACTAGGAAAATAATAGGCGGTAGTAAACGGTACTGTCTCTAGACTAGAGATTTCGAAATCATAGGTAAGATGATTTCAAAAATCACAGGTGAGCTTGGACCAAAAAGGTCCCGTCGAAAAATGCCCGTAGAACAAAAATGATCTTGGCCTTCTATGCCTAGAAAGGGTCCAACTGGTGATCCAGAAGACACAACAACTAAGTCTCTGGAAGAATTCAATCGCCTAAACGACCGCTCAGAATTAGGGTGAAGTCGAAAGTCCTCTCGAGTATTGGTAATTCGAAAATGTTCTAGAGAGTTAGTTCATTCCACTTGTGGCGTGGTGACGGATGGGACTTCACTTTGCCGAGGAGAGCCCTCAGGTGAACTTGTAGGCAAGGGTTGAGAACCTTCTAGATGCTCTAGAGATAAACCCTGCATTCTATGTGAACGACATGGAGGAGCTATTGTAAACGAGTGACAAACTTACGAAGAAAATCGTATGGTCAACTTTGGTAAACAAACAACATGCGCTAGTAAAAAAAATCTAGGAAACAACACCAAGCAAACAAGACCTTCTAATTCCGAAGTTACTAGTTGGTGATGAAATCCAACATCGCAACAACGAGACGAGAAGGGGCTGGGCTAGGGTGGAAAAGTTACAATGACGACCTGCTTAACAGACTTACACCTTGGTGCAAGCTCCCACACATAATTGTGGGTATACCCTCCAAGGAGCCCAAGTGAGTTTGGCCAACGTCGATTCCAGGTACCGTGAAGACTTTCCCCTTCACAGTCACCTTGTGTAAGAACCTAGAAAGATAGGCCACTAAGGTTACCACCGACAACAATAAAGTTTGGAGGGACAGTCGACAGTCCGATCCACACGCAAGGGCAGGGTATCGAGCTGGAAATCAACTCAAAAGGCTTCCACTCATCATTGTGGGTATACCTCCAAGTGATCCCCATAATACATGCAATCTCTACACCGATATCAACAAAGCAGGGTGAGTAACTCTGTCAATATCAATGCGACCTCATGTTTGACCCTTGTGTGAGAAGGGCTTCCCAGGACAAGATGTTGTAAATGGAATTTGACACCCCTTAACACAAGATGCTATTGTGTGTTTTGTTCTTTGGAGAGTATATCTCTCTTCCTATTCCAAAGCACTAGCCTAGCTAAATGTTGGTGTAATAGAGCCCTAGAAAAGAGTTACTAGTTAAATTTTACAATTGTGCAGTGTTATTAAGAGCTGTTGTTACTCAAAGGAAGCGGAGATGAAACCGATGTTGTATAAGACTCTAACCCAACGATGCATGGATGAGAATGAAATATATCAATTTTCATTCAATGAATCCTATGTACGGGAGGGAAAGAGAAGTTTTCTGGATCAAACTTGAACTACGATACACAATTTCCTTTAAAATGCAACTGCAACAAATCACGCATCAATAAATTCTCTATTGTTTCTTTTTCAATAATTTCAACAATTGATTTTCAATACTTTCGAAGACGAAAATGATTTTGAAAGAAAAATGTTGTTCACTTTTCAAAAAGGACCTACACCATGATGGTGAGAGTGAAGAAAACCAAAAGACTAATGAACAAGCAATAGACAAAAACCCAAACCAATCTTTCAATGGAAAAAAAAATAACAAGCAAACCAAACTAGCCTTTTCAATTGCATGAGAAAAGTGATCTTTCAAATAATGAGCAAATGATAAAGACAAAGAAGCTCAACTTTCAACCGATCACTGGTTCTTAACCAAACAAGAACACTCGGATTCCAAAATCAGAGAGTATATCTTTGCAGAGAAAATTCAAGAAATGAAAGTCAAGAAAAATGGACAGGAAAAGCCTTTGATTTCCGAAGACTGTTCGTGCACAACATCCAAAGACAAGAAAACATCAATCAATGGTCCAAGAAGCTCTTTTTAAGCACATATACTGATCTGGGTAGTTGATCATGCAAAAGTCTTAAAGCCAAAATTTTGAAAAAATGGTTCCTAGGCTGAGAGTATTACACAGTGCGAGAATGGGTCATTCTCGTAGACCAACTTTGAGCAGAGTACGAGAACCTCACACTGGACTTAAAAGCAGGGTGCGAACTCAATAGATTCTCGCAGGCCACTGTGGAGTGCAGTGCGAGAATGTCTGAAACTAATCAAATTTTTGGAAAAAGACACAAAATTTGAAGAGGCCTTTGGACCTAGAGGGTCTATCAGGGTATCCTGAAGACTCAGAGATTGATATGAATGGAGAAAGGTAAGGCAAGAGAAAATGGCCAAGGAAAAATACCAAAAACCACAAAGAAAATGGGTTATATCCCCAGTGGAGTCACCAATTTTGTTATCAGACTAATCAATAGGTGCAGACAATAACAAATCTCCCTAGATCCACCTGGATCTAGAACAAAACAGGACAGGACATGACTCTTTCCCTAAGTTTTGACCATTGAACTAGCTAGTAGGGAGGAACAAGTAACATACCTTTGTATCACTTCCTAGGGTCTCTGTTGCTCCTGATTCACTCCGATGCTCTCGTGAGGTAAAAAATAAGACAACACAAACCAACCAAAGTGAAAATAACAAAATATATTCAACTGTCAACTTATGTGTATGATCAAGGAATTACACAATAAAGTGAGAATAAATTTATGGGAA
>CBVK0100691691.1:0-12510 GCA_900067695.1 Picea abies | reverse complement strand
TGTATTGTAAACAATGTAACACAATGAATGAATATAGAATATGTTGGTTTTCCCTGTTTGGGTTTCCAGGGGAAAAATCTCTATGTAATATTTGTATTTGCCATTGTATCTTTTTTGTTCTTTTTTGAATATCTATTTGCAGTAGATATTGTACAAGGTTAGGATTTACAGAGTTGGGCGATCTATATCTCCAATCCACTGTAGCATCCTGGGAAAGGAACAACCCAACTCTATCCCAGACAAGCATATTTGGCTCTTAAAGGATGCTCTAATCCGAACAAAAGAAAGGTGAAATTCACCTCTCAAAGGTAATCACTCTACCTCATCCACTCTATGAGTTAAATCTAATCTCTCTAACGAAACCACCAAGGTATCCAAGGAAGAGAAAAGGAGGGGAAGGTGCAACAACACACGACTACTACAAGATCTGGGAGATTTTTTGGTAAACTCAAGATGGATAGCACCAATGACAGATAAGTTCTCACCCAACCCTTGCTAAATCCTCATGAAGATAGTGTCATGAAACATTAGAGGCCGAAACGAAAAGGGAAAGCACAAACTACTTAGAGATAAAATTTGCAAATAGCAACCAACAATTAAAATGATCCAAGAAACAAGATGCAGAAGTGATACCATATCAAAATTGGCACCCATGATTTGGAAGGGTTCCCAAGAAACAACCATAGATGCTCAAAGTACGGTAGGGGGATTATATCTTTTTTGGAACTCGGTTGAATTCCTAATGAGCAACTTCTTTTCAAATCAAAGGTCTTTAACAATGTGAATCTAGCTAATAGGACCAGAGAAAACATGGTTTATAACCAATGTATATGGACTGCAAGAAATCACTGAAAAAATTATCTTTCTTGACTCATTGCAAGTGATCCACAACATCATCAAGGACAACCATTGGTTAATAGGGGGAGATTTTAACAACATCACCCTACTTGCCGAGAAGTGAGGATGAATACGAAGGATGGATCGGTACTCGCAGTGTTTTAAAAGACACTATCCAACAATTAAATCTAATAGACATAGAAACAATGAATGACCATTACACATGGAATAATCAAATAGGAGGAGATAATCAAGTAACCTCTAGGTTAGATCATTTTCTAGCCTTAGAATCCCTCCTTTCTGCAAGTCTTCACTTAGACGTCACCATTTTTCCAACATCGGGATTTGACCACGGGCCCATCAGGTTGGAGGTGGATCTTCAAGGTTCCCCAAAATATCAACCCTTTCGATTTGAAAGCTTCTAGTTAGATCATCCATCCTTTCAAGATAGCATTCGACAGTGGTGAAATGAGGTAGAAGCAGAATTGAGCTCCCCCATGCTACGAGTCCAGAAATGGCTTAAACACATTAAAATATGTCTCAAGAAATGGAACAAGTAGGAATTTGGAGACATCTTCCAGGAAAATAATGAAATAGAAAACAAAATGGAAATAATTCAGCAGTCCATGATCTTGGAGGGATGTACAAAGCAACAAATCATAGAGGAAGCTTTTCTCTAGGCACAATTAGAGGAGTGCAACAGACAGGAAGAACTCCTTTGGAAACAAAAATCAAGAATGTTGGATGAAGGAGGGGGGAATAAATAATTTTTTTCACAACTCTATGGTCCAACGATGCCACCACAACATGATAGTCTCCATCAAAGACAACCAACGTAATCAACTAAAAAATCACAAGGATATAGAAAAGGAGTTGGTTAACTATTTCAAGGACCTCCTCATGAAACCACAGGTAGACAGGAGGACTGTCATACAAGCTATAACATGCCACATACCCAAGCTTGTTCTGTGGGAACAAAATGAAGCCCTCCTAAGACCTATTAATATGGAGGAGGTAGAGTAGGTATTCATTGAAATGCTTAAAGAAAAAGCACCAAGAACAGATGGATTCACTGTTGATTTTTGTCAAGTATGTTGGCCCATAATAAAACATGATGTTTAGATTATGGTGGAATACTCTCGTTGATTTAAAAACATGCTACCAGTCTTGGATGACACCTTCTTGGCTCTCATTCCAAAATAATACAAGGCGAAATATCCTAGTAAGTTTCTTCTAATATCCCTCTGCAATGTGGTTTACAAAATCATCTCAAAAATCATAGCAAATTGTCTCAATCCCGTCCTCCCCTCCCTCATTTCACCCGAACAGATTGGTTATGTGGAAGGATGCCAAATCCTCGATGGAGTAATCCTGGTCCATGAAATGATTTACTCTCTAAAGTCCTCCAAAAATCTCAGCATGCTCATCAAACTTGACATGTCTAAATCCTTTGGCAACTTTAGTTAGCAGTATATTCAACAAGTTCTTCATACCTTTAGTTTCTCACCTTATTGGATAAAATGGGTTCTTACTCTCACCTCCTCTACTTTCTTCTCCACTATGGTTAATGGGTTCCCTTTGATAACCTTCTCTCCCTCTCAAGGCATCCAAAAAGGTGACCCCCTGTCCCCCTTTATTTTCATCCTTATGGTTGAGGGTCTATGTAGGGCCTTAGAGGCAGCGATAGCTAATAATTCAATCAAGCGCCTCAGATTCTTCGGGGATGACTTAGAGATCTCCCACCAACAGTTTTTTGATGATACAATGTTGATGGATATACTGACGATTCATGAAGCTCGAGCTCTCTAATGCGTTCTCTCAAAATTCATGGATTCCTTTGACACCTCCATCAATCAAGGTAAGTATCATATATTTTTATTTAACACTCTGCTTGCCAGTCAACTTA
Source organism: Picea abies (assembly GCA_900067695.1). Lineage (NCBI taxonomy): Eukaryota > Viridiplantae > Streptophyta > Pinopsida > Pinales > Pinaceae > Picea > Picea abies. The sequence continues at coordinate 9,767 of CBVK0100691691.1, read as the reverse complement.
ATATTTCCAGACTCTTGGGTTCCCAAAGAACCTCCCTTCCATCCAAATACCTGGGTGCAACTCTTGTGGAGAATGGCCTTTGCAATTCGTCTTGGGAGGACCTCCTTTCCAACTGGACTTCTCTCTCTCTTAACATCCTTAGTCTCCTTGTCCTCCTCAAACTGCTTCTCCAAGCCATGCCCCTATATCTATTTGTAGAAGTAGTTGTGTCCAAGTTCATTTTAAAAGCATTCTGCAACCTGCAAAGATCCTTTCTTTGGGGAGGCACTAAAAAGGAAAGGAAACAGGCTCTGGTAGCTTAGAAAAAACTCTGTCATTCAAAGCTCATTGGGGGCCTGTGGTTGAGAGACCTTGAACTGCTCAACTCCACTTTTGGAGCCAAATTTTGGTGGCACTAGATGCACAACAAGAATGCCTTATGGCGTCTGATTTGGAGAAGGAAATATTGTATGAATACATAACATCAACACCTAGTTCGTCTTGAAAGAAACATAGTGTGATTCCTAGTATGGAATGAAACATGAAGCAACAAGCACATCGTTCAACAACATTGTTTTTGGAAGGTTTGAAATGTAAACAACACCTTGTTTTGGGATGATCCATGGCAACAACTATCGCCTTGGTGATTGAAGGAAAACCTCCTACCACTTTGAGATAATATGTTTCGAGATAATATGTTGAGCCATAATAAAAAAATGGATACACCAATACTGAACTCCCCCAGGTATGGAGGACCAATGGAGAGCATGGATACCTCAATATCAATGGCACATACTTCCCCTAGAGCTAGATTGGGACAACTTTTGGTACGAATTAACTTAAAGGAAAATAAAAATTCAAGAAGGGAACAACAAGCTCCACTGAGGATATAAACTAGGTGGCAACTATAATCTCAAAGAGACATACCAACTAATAGTGTGGAATCCAGGACAACCACAAAAAGAAATTTGGGTTAAAATATGGAAGAAAAATATCTGGTCCAAGGTCTCCTTCTTCCTTTGGCTGTTGTTTAAAGGAAAAATCCTGACCTGGGACAACCTTCTCAAGCATGGATTTCAAGGGCTAAGCCTCTTCCCTTTATGCTTCCAAGAAAGGGAATCCACATATCATCTTCTCATTTTATGCTCAATGTTGGATACCCTATGGGATCAAGGAGCCATTATCTTCAAGACATCTGACCGTAGAAGAACCAACTTCAAAGAAACAATTATTCAATGGAGACCTCCAATCTCACCCAATCCCATAGTAAATTGGGTCTGGCAACTTTTCCCTGAATTCTTACTCTATGTAGTCTTGAAGGAAAGAAATCACCACATTTTAAAAAATGAATCCATGGATGAAGGCCAATTATGGAAGAGAATCAAGTAGAGCATAAAAGAAATTGTCCTTTCCTTGCATTGTTCAGACTAGGATTGACAGTGCACTTCTAGGGATTCATAAATTATTAAATCTCTCGAGATATATCACTGCAACACTCTTCACTAGTCAAGAAAGTTGCACCCTCTTCCTTTTGCTCCGGACAAATGGGATCCTCCCCTGAGTAGTTTTATTAAGATAAATTTTGATGGAGCTTCGAAATGTAACCTAGGACCTGCGGGGATCAATGCGGCCTTCATAAATGACAAAGGGAATCTTCTATGGATCTATGCAAAGGGGGTGGGAATCAACACCAACAATATTGTGGAGCTATTAACTCTTGAGAAAGTGACCCACAATTCTATATGCAAAATTTAAAATGCAACAATAGAATAGGCTGACACGAGAATAAAATGTTACACAATACAAAATACGCAGAGAATGAAAGAGAACAATATTGGAATTGAGAAGTAAATGACCATCCATTGTATTTTCAGCAAGAAGACACCCTTTTTATCAGATTGGATAATTTTTTGTTTACAACAACAACAAGAAACTTGTTGCTTTATTTCTGACTGACAAGCATTGTTTTGCTTTTTATTTAGTTAACCGCTTGATGGAAAAACCATACTAATTATTTATTAGAAGTTTCCCTGCTCAGCTAGACTGGCGAGGGAAGTTTACAATAGAAACAACTATGTGAAGGGAGATGGGCGCCCTCTTTGGTGGCCCAATTCCTCCCTGTTTAGATCCGTAAGCATCCCCTCTTCCGCAAGCGAATGAAGAAATTTGCAGTGCATTCTCTCTAATGCTTTCTCGAACTATGTTGGGATCATATCCGAGTGGGTGAAACTGATGATGTTTTCCTCAAAATCAGTGCTTGTCCTGCAAGAGCCACACATGAGCTTATAGGTGAAAGAACAATGGCGTGTGAATTTTATGAGGCCTCTCTTGTGCACGCTCTAGTGTAGTTGGTAATGCATTAATTAGTTGAAGATGGCGTTGAACGAAAGTATGGGTATAACACTGTGTTGATTGTTGTTCTTGTTGGTGATGTGAAGACCCCACTCGGTATTGATCAGCTAGCGCTTCGTTATCTGTCTCAACATTTCCCTTAAATACAAGTTTCCTAGAAGAACAACGGGTGTGTCCAATACACCTTGTTTGATTAACTGCTCCAACTAAGAAGGGATGCCTCTGTAGATGAATTTTTCTCGCTATACTGCATTTGCAAGAATTCTTTTTGGCTAAAGCTTTCTCAATAATTTGTTTGGCAAAAGAGGAACTGCTAGGAAAAGTGTTATAATAAGGTGGGACTTGTGTTGGAGTACATAGTCTGCTAGTGGAGACTACTGGAACATAAATTATTTTTGGCATAAGAAATGTTGGAGATGAACAAGGAAACAATGAAGGTGGAGTAGGGTCTGAATTCAAAAGTTGGTCAGGTGGGCGTGCTATCACATCATCTTCTTGGGGAGCAAGGCAATATGAAGGGGCATTGGGAAAAGATACTTTCAGAATGAGATCAATGGTGTGCTCAATAGAGAAAGACGAGGGTAGTCCTGTGGGTTGGGGAAAGCTATTGACAACTTCTAGGAGTGGGGGAGCCATGTCCTGAGGTGTTGAGTTGGTTAAATGGTCTAGTTTAATGGGGTGAACCAAACACAAGGAAACTTATTTGTTCATATTTACTTGCTTAATGGTTGCTTGTCTGGTCAGAGGCTATGTGGAGTGAGGGGTAGAGGAGGTGAGAACATAGGTGCATCCCTCATGTTACATAGGTGCATCCCTCATGTTGCAGGTGGTATTTATGGAATTTAGCATGATAAACAATGTTCTGTGCCTGTTGGTAGGGGAGTCCAAGTAATAGATCGACACAATCTAAAGGAGAAACATCACACACCACAATATCCCGGAAAGGGCCAATAGCGAAAGTCATTGCACAACACCGAGAGACAGTGAGGCGCGAACATTCCTTTTGTACCCATTCAAGCTGATATGGTTCATGGTGTAGAGTAGTTGGGAGTTGTAGGTGTTGGACCAAGTCCCGGGTGATGAGGTTCTTTTTGCTTCCGTTTTCTAGGATGAGAGTAGTCAATTCATGCTTAATTTGACAATTGTGGGTAAACAAAGGCACATGAGAGGTGCTGTGTTCATTAGTGGTCATCAAAATTAAAGATTGGTCAAATTTTGTAGGATTCTCGAGAGAAATGACTTCAGTGGGGTCAAGGGAATTGGACTCAGTGACCTCTACAAAACGAGTTTTGTTGGGGTGAATATTTTGAAGTGCCCGATAGTCAGCAGAAGCATGCGGTTTGGTCTTGTGGAAGGTACACCAGAGCATCATTCGATGTGTGGAGGTGGTGGTAGGGACAACCTGAGAAGGGCCAAAAATAGAAGGGTCATATCCAGGTTGGGGTGAGCGGATTCGAGAAGTCACTTTACGCTCGACGACCAAGGCTCGAAGAAAGGCCTTGTCCAAGGAATAACTCTCAAACAAATCAACTTCATAAAGAATACTTAACAATAAGCCATAATTGAACTTGACAATCAATACCTCTTCTGGATCGATGATGTGGAGTTGGATGCGCAGTTTACAAAAGATGTCGATGTATCCCTGTACAGATTGATTGGCCAGTTTTCAGAGCTGTAACCATCTGGCGAGGAGGTTCTAGCGATATCCCAGTCGATAAAATCACTCTTTGAGAGCCTGGTAGAATCCATCCCACGCTCTAATGTGTGGTGTCTGTGTCTCGACCGGGTCACCTCTATCCATGACCTAGGAATAAGTCTCCAGTCGAGTGTCCCACCATGTTTGCACAAATTCCCTCGAGTTGTAGACTAGTTATTTGAAGCTTCATGTCTTCTGTCATCTCAGGACATGTACGTAAGTATGTGGAAAGACTATGAAGCCAAGAGTTGACATTCTCGCCATTCATTTGGCCCACAAACTTTGGTAATTGGAAGCGCGTATCGAGTTGCATGGGTGTTGGAGCTCTGCACTGTTGCAGATGGAGTAGCTCCTGGAGAGCCATCGTTAAATCCTGAATTGGAGCTGTGGCAGTGGATGTAGAATCCTATGTAGATGGCTCTCTTCGCGGCGACACATTTTTTATTCACCACGAATGTCGATCTGTCACTGGATGTTGGAGAATGGTGAAAGATGAACATGTTGGAAACCTTGAGGAGGATGCACTCGAAGTCCTGAGAAGGACGTTTGGCTCTGAGAAAAAAATATGTTGGATGGCCTCTCTTCTGAATTCTGTGGTTGAGCAGAAGCTAGCTTGGATCCAAGCTCTAATACCAATTGATCCGCAATTCTATATTCAAAATTTAAAATGCAACAATAGAATAGACTGGCACAAGTATAAAATGTTGCACAATACAAAATACGCAGAGAATGAAAGAGAACAATATTGGAATTGAGAAGTAAATGACCATCCATTGTATTTTTAGCAAGAAGACACCCTTTTTATTAGACTGGGCAATTTTTGTTTACATCAACAATAAGAAACTTGTTGCTTTATTTCTGACTGACAAGCATTGTTTTTATTTAATTAACTGTCTGACGGAAAAATCATACTAATTATCTATTAGAAGTTGCCCTGCTCAGTTGGATTGGCGAGGGCAGTTTACAATAGAAACAACTATGCGAAGGGAGATGGGCGCCCTTTTTGGTGGCCCAGAAAGGCCTTCACATCGTCATCAAAGAAGGCTTTCAGAAGCTAATGGCTGAGGGGGATTATGAAGTTATCATAAGATAATACAACAAGGATCATCTATCAACAAAATCTCCCAAAGCTTGTGAATGGAAAACACCCTGGCACGAGATTAACCTCCTTTGGGATAAGAACCAAAAAAGAAGAGTTAGTTCCACCACCCATTTTTTTCTTTTTCAAAATATAATTCAACATCTTTTTCAAATTGTATTTCACCAATTCCCAAAAGCACCTAAAAAAGTGGATATTGAAACCATTAGGTCCCGAAGCTTTATCTTATTCCAAACTCCAAACAACTTGAGCTATTTCTTCTTCTTCTATCTCTTGTAGCAATGCCATATTCTCTTCTCTGGCTATCCACTATAGTATGTACTCTAACATTTCTCTTACTTTTGTATCATTTTGTTTATCTCCCATTGTACAAAGCTCTTAAAAATGTAGTTTCGCTGCTTCTTTAATTTCTGCAAACTCTTGCACACTAGTCCCATTCTCTTTATATATCCTTTTTAGTATGTTTTTATGCCTTCTTGCTCTAGTTTGTTTATGAAAAAAAAAAAGAAGTATTCCTATTTTTTTGGCTTTCAACCATAGAATTCACGACTTGCTTTAGTTTGTTTATGAAAAATTATGAAGTATTCCTATTTTTGGCTTTCAACCATAGACTTCAGGATTTTAATCACAAGTCTCCTTCTTCCTTTATGTGTGTAGCTTGGACTTTTTTTTGACAAGTATCTCTCTTCTTGCATCATTTGCTCCATGACCTCTTCATTTTCCAATGTTATTTGAATCTGTTCTAATTGTTTTTGATGTTTCAGCCTTTCCTAACCTCGAGTCACATATGCAAGTTTTTCCTGGTGCTTCAAACCCTGTTTAACTGCTTTCAACTTGGACTGCCAAATAAAATTTGGAGAGCCTGAAACAGACTGCCTCCAAGTCTCTCAAACCAAACACAAAACATTCGCATTCTGTAATCAAAGGGGTTAAATTTGAAGGGTATAGGACCAAAATTGTTCGGAGGATCAAAGGATAAACAATAAGCTTATGATCAGATACAACATTGTTTACTTGTTGTGAGTGTAGGCCTCTAAATAGTCAAGAAATTATTTCTAGAATGCTTCCTCTAAATCATACCCTTTAGTCTCTCAGTGCTATTGCCTAGCGGCATTCATCGGCCACAAGTTAAGTCGTTGTGCTAGTTATGTCTTTATCTAATATGCATTTAATTTTTGAGATCTTTTAGTGTTGTAACCTTTTTGTTTGTAATTTGTAAGGTTTTGAAAAATAAAAAATAGTTTCAGTTACTCAAATTTGTATGCAATTCCTCAAAACAATAAAAAGTAGGTCTAGAAACTGATCATGGAGCTTGGAAGAACAGAAGAGTTGTAACCGCTGAGTCTATCTTCCTCCAGAAATCTAAGATTAAATATAAATCTCCACTCGGACCTACTTTCCACTGAAATTTTACTTATTTAAAATTAAATGTAACAATATGCACTGTTTTCACCTCAAATTTCACGGAATGTACCAGTTTTGGCCCAAATTGCTGGGAATAATGATTTAAATCGCACAAAATGGGAACTTTTGACCTATTTTCCACTGGAAGCTAAGAATATGGACTTTTTAAACATCAAATGTAACGCTATGGAATGTTTTCGTCATCAAATTTTAGAAGATGTAACCGTTTTGCACTGGATACTTCTAAAGTATACTTTAAATTTTAAATTGCACAAGTCCGGCCACTCTGACCTATTTTTCACTTAAATCGATTGAAGGATATAGACTTCTTTAAAATCAAATTCAAAGCTGTGGACTGTTTTCACCTCAAATTCCACGAAATGAGCTAGTTTTCACCCAAATTGTCTGAAAGAATACTTTAAATTGCAGAATTAAGGACAAGAGCCACGCGAGTGCAGAGCAAAGTGGATTAACAATTCGGATCTGAACACCCTGAGAAGAAGAAATTAACACAAGACCCCCAAGGCTCTGAAACCCCCACGGATTAGATGACGAGACCTGCTTAAATCCATTTCATTTCAATGCTAGATTTATTGAAAACAATTAAGATTCGAGTTTCATGGTATTTAAAATATTCAAGTTATGATGAATATATGATGGTAATGTGTTTCATATATTAGTTTTATATAAAATTTAAGATCTTAATAATGATTATTATAATTATAATTTCATGTAAAATATATTATATATAAAATAAATAATATATATAAATTTAATGTTAAATTTATAAATTTTAATTATAAGAAATGATTTTTGTTTGTTTGTTTGTTAGAAACCGTCAAAATTACTGGTCGGATTTTGGATTTTAAAGTATCCCCAGAATGACACACTCCATCGTGGACAGCTCTACACCTATAAGAGAATTATAAGATATCATTGTATATAAAAATAAATATATTTATAAATTTACAAATACAAAATGTTATAGTTTTATGAATCAATTCATTTTTTTAATAAATAAAAAAGAGTAAATGTTTTATTTTTTAGTTGTTAATATAATTTTGGATTCAACATCTTCACATATTTTTATTACAATTAAATTGTGTAATGTTAATATTTGAGATTTATAATTTCATTAAAAATTTAATGTGCAAATGACCATAAAAAAAAAAACTATGTTTTTTGGATTATTCCTATTTTTGAACCATTCCCACAAGAAAATGAAAATTTTGGTAACTAGCTATTCCACATTTCTACATGATAATAGAGATTCTTAATTCCATTTACGGTAACTAGGTATCCCACATTTCTACAAGAGAATGAACATTTCTTAATTCCATTTATAGTAACTAAATACCTCATATTTCTCCACGAAAATGAAGATTCTTAATTCTATTTATATTAACTAGGTATCCCACCTCATATTCCAGTTATTAGAATATATGAAAAATACTTCATCAATTGGCCTTATCTAAATTGTTTGTCCTTTTTTTTTTTCAAAAACATATTTATGAGTTTCAAATTTGAACTAATTGAATTCTCAATATCCAATTCTACGATCCTTATGCTTGCGAGGGAGATATCTCTACTTGTAAAAAGAAGAGACTCTCTGAGCTTACATATTGTTCTCATTAACAGATACAGAGTTTATGAAAAGCGTCGGGGGAAATAAATTGAGACCAAACAGGATCTATTCTACAGATTTTATGTGGAGGCTGCGTGGAATAAATTCATAAATTCTTACTCTGACTGATTAATTACACATGTTCTTAAAATTAATATTACTACAAATAAAGTGACCTTTGAAAGGCTTTGTGGCTTCCTTTGTTGCTTGCTTTGTTCTATGAGTTGCTTCTTGGTAAACTATATTTTGAATGGGCTTTGTAACTCACTGTTCTTTGGCTCTGGAAGGTTAGTATCTCTATTAGTGGATGTCAAAATAGTGAGCTTTGCTTTTCTGACAAAATACTCAATGGATCCAATGGATTAATAGGGTCACCTACTTGATCTGCATCTACTTCTGAAACTATATTTTTCATAGAAAAATCAATATCTAGATCTACATTTGTTATCTTTTCTCTTACAATTAAATCTTATCAATACTATTAACTCTAACCAAAGCCATGAAGATACTAGGTCTAAAAACCCCACTTACATCTCTGAACAACTATAGCTTATCCTCTAACCTGCATTGTTGCTTTAGTTTCCATTGTTGCTTTAGTTCCCATAAAAGAAAAAATAGTTGATACACTTGGGCATGATGATAAATATGCACATAACCAATTTTAGGACCACAACAAATATATAGAAAGTTTGCCCAGCTATGTATATTATATTTGGGGTTTATAAGAAGAAAATTCAACAAAAACAAAGGCTGTTATGAATTGCCGATGATTCATGAGCCTAAAATATTACCTATGTTTTGATAGCGGATTTCTACCTCAAAACTGCAAATATATTTGAAAAGCTGTCCATAGTATCGAAAATTGCAATCACCAAACTGTGTATGAAAAAACTTAACATCCTTCTCACATCAGTGAACCTTTGCACGTTTTACCAGTACATTCAACATCACTTTATAAATTAAGCTCATAAGAATTGGATTTGGAATAACATCATGAAATTGTATGGCATGTTTACATTTGTAACTGTGAGCAGAACTGAAACACATGGAGGAGGTTCCATAAACAACATTGACATTGAAATATAACATTTGCTTAAAATATTTTAATTCCACACATGCAGTGAAACTGTGCAAATTGTGTTGTTTCTTGGGTAGAGCAGTGTTTTCTTTAAGTTGCAGGGCCCAAACAGTGAATGGAGTGAAAGTGGACGAAAGTTGGCATCCACCCATTAGCTTCCATCAGGGATAAAATTTGACTGAACGTGTATTAAGTTAATTTGACGGGCTGTTGGGATTTGAAATTCCAACCTTGGTTTCCATCAATCAATGAAGCAACAACAAAAAGAAAAAGAAAGATGCTATCCATCTCCATATCACAAGTTGCAGTTATTTCCGGCATGTGACTAATGTATCGTTCAGGAAAGCTGAAAGGAAGGCGAACTCGAACAGTGATCAAATTTGAAGGGCAGGTTCTAATTTCTGTGAGAAGGGTATATAATCATGCAACTCATCTAGAATGAAAAGTTCGTAGAAAAATTGCATTTCAATTGACAATTATAAATTAAGTTCACAATTCATAAAAAAACGTGTTAAATAAAATATTACATTTTTAA
>CBVK0100691634.1:0-13697 GCA_900067695.1 Picea abies | reverse complement strand
CATATCAAGAAGAAGAGATTTTTCCCTTTATGGGTTTCCTCAGGAAAAATTTGTTTCTATATATTTCATGTGTGTGATTGATGTTGAATATTCTATTGCTTACCTCCCTGCATTATTGTGATTGTCATTGAGTTCTTTGTAAAGATTTTAAAATAAGCCTAATTGTTTAAGCATAGTAACAACTGATTCACCCCCTCCCTCTCAGTTGTCCAACACCTTCTTCCCATAGAATGAGGGACAACCCCTTCTTCGGTTAATATACCGTAAAATCCCAAGAGATAAGGAAATGGTGGGTTTTAAGTGATGAAAAGTGTTAAGTATGATCTGAAATGGAACGATGGGTATTCAAGGGAGTTCCTAGTAGCAAATCGATCTTGAGGAAAGACCACTTAATAGGGAACATTTTCAACCACGAAGGTGAAACAAGGAAAAAGGCATAATGTCCAAGCATATCTCATGAGATCTAAAGAAGTCTAAGATACAACATACTCAAATGCCTCAAATATCGAAATGACACTCACCATAATAATTGACTTGTACCTCATGGAGTAAGGCCTATTTCCTTCCAGAAGCCAACGAGTGTGGTGGATGCCATTTGAAAATCCTGACATATGTGGTGGTCAGAAGGGTCTCCATCTATGCAAGTGGGTACTGTTGGTCATGTAGTCTCCTGACACTCCATATCTGCAATTTGAGGGACTCGATAATAATATCCTTAGTTATCCCTCAAAATGGGGATAACAATGGGCTCTACCAAGAGTGAGAAAAAACCTAACTTCTACTTCATACTAGTTGGGGAAGATCCATTCATCTTGGCTTTGTATGTTGATGATTTTTTTTCTCACAGGTGCAGAGGATATTATTGCAGGAATATGAAAAATAGATTTGGCTACTGAGTTTGAGATGAAAGACATTCACTTGATGCATTATTTATTTTGGTTAGAGGTATGGTAGGTATCAGGAGAGATCTTCAATTTTTAAGGGAAGTACATGGTTGAGATCTTGAGGAGATTCAGGACGAAGGACTATAGACCGATGACTACACCTATGGTTACCAATATCAATAAGGTGATCACTTCATATTCAAAGTTGGTGGATCCATGGATATACATGCAACTGATAGGGTCCTTGAAGTATTTGGTCAACACTAGGCCAAATATTTGTTTTTCTATGAAAACATTGAGTCAATTCATGATGGAGTTGAGGCAAGTGCATTAGATAGTAATGAAACATGTGCTCGAGTACTTGAGAGGTACAGTGGAATATGGATTGTGGTATCTTGGAGGAGATGGAGTGTATTTGCAGGGATATATAGACTTAGATTGGGAAGAGAGTACAATAGACAAAAAATAACCTCGAGGTGTTTCTTTAGATTGATATCAGTAGTGATTACTTGGTTCAATAGGAATCAAACTTATGCAACACTCAATTCAGTAAAGGCAGAGTATATGGAAATGATTATGGATAGTTGTGAAGCCATTTGGCATCACAATTTTCTTACAGGTTTATTTGATCAAGAGTTGGAGCCTACAGTGATATACTACAATAATCAAAGTTGTATCAAATTCTTGGAGAATCTAGTATTCCATGACAGATCCAAGCATATTGAGATCATATATCACTTCATTCATGATAAGATCCAAAAGGGAGTAGTGAAGCTTCAATATATTTCAATAGATGAGCAGGTTGCAGATATTCTAACCAAACCCTTAGAGAAAGGGAAGTTTGTGTTCTTCAAAGACAAACTTGGAGCAGTGTAGAACACCTTCCTCGCTAAGAGGGAGTGTTGATATATGGTAGCATCAAACAAGTATTTCCACATAGGTCTATATGTCTAGACATGTGGAAATCGTCCAAAAACTTATATATTGGTAACTTCACTTTAATTGAAGGAATTATTAGAGTAAAGTGCCTTAATTAATTAATTAATTGAATTAATTGAGTTATTTAAGTAAATGATAAAAGTAATTAGCATTTAATTTTATCCATTGATCTCAAGTGAGGTGAGAAGTAATTTCAATCGTCAATCACTTTGGAGATTAGGGTTATATTATGACTCAATATTATAAAAGACAAGCTAGGGTGAAGGAGGAAGACACTTGACAAACAATTGAGGGTTGAATCACAAAGGAATATGATATTTGATAGGTGTAGAATGAATTCCATCTAGAGATCAAGTCAAGGAGAAGAAAAAACAGAGGAAGCCACAAGTGGGATTCATCAGAGCGAAGCCACAGGGAAGTGTCGAGCCATATGAAATTTTCTGTATAGTCTTTATGTGAATCTATGTGGGTCACAATGGATACATAAACATATACATGGGTGTCTAAAAGGAAAGGCACGTGCACCTCAAAAAGCATGAAAATTTGGGTTGTACAATAAATAAAAAATTCCTAGGTTTATCTATAGTTGTATTTCTCTCAATGGGTTATTATCCCTATTATGGGAGCCTTGATTTTAGGATAATAAAATCATCATCTACATTATTTTTCCCTTTGCAGTTTTTCCATGGGTATCTACCCAAACATATTGGTATTTATGTGGGCATGACCTGGTTTCCAGTGTTGCTTCCACTATATTTATTTGAGTTGAATATTCCAGTGGTGTATTTTTGTTTTGCAAGCTGCTAATCTGATTTGCAGTAAGGAAATCAGTAGATAACAAGATACCTAGGATTGGGGTAAGGGGATTTAAACACCTAGAATTATGCATTTACATATATATTAATAATACACATCATGGCTACAAATAAATTAATACAAGAGAGTATGAAGGGATAGGAATCCATGAGAGGGAAAGGGGGCTAAGGGATTAAGGAAAGGGGTTGGGCCAAGGAATATAACATTACATTCCTTAGTCCTAATTATTATTTACATAATTATATCCCCAGTTCCCAAGTAATGGGACAAGTTACCAAGTGGTGGGAGAGTGTTTCTTTGAGTGCCACTTTTCAAAAAGAGAGAATGCATATATAAATTTTTGTCTTAGTGAGAAATCCATCACTTTACCATTATGATCATCGTAATTTCCCATTCTTTCTTTGGGATGTTGGGTGCGAGATAGTGAGCCACTTTAAAACTATTTATTTGTAACATTGTGAATCCTAGGTGGATTTTGGTGAACAAATATTTTTATCTTTCCTTGGGGAAGGTTGGAACCCTCCAGGGAGAATTTTCTAGGATATATTTCCCTTGGTGTGAAGCTTAGAGGGTACTTGAAGACTCCACGAGAGAAGCTATATCTCCTACAACCATAACTATGAGACTTCCTGTTCAACCTATGTTGGACCCATGGAAGGGAAGTGGGACAACCAAAGGGACTATGGTGAAGAGAAGGGGGTGCACTTCTTTGGGTTATTTTGGTTGAGGGGGGTGAGAGCTTGTTGGTTGGAATTGTTGTTGGAGTTTGGTACCTTGGCATAGTTTGTACCAATACTAATTGTGAGACCTTAGTTGGCCTAGAGAGAGTACCTTTCCTTGGTGGATTCATATCCCCATCTTAGCGGTGACTTGTTTTGGAGAGATATAGAACAACAATGTCTATGGTTGGGTGGAACATTTGAGGCTTGCAACCAGTTGGTGGTTTTATAAAAAGATAAGTTTCCTTGTTATGAGATTTATATAATTTCCATGATGTGTTATTTTATGTTCTTAATTTCCATTTTTGTGCATGTGTATAATTATGTATATTATTATGTGTTATTCATAATTTATGCATAAGATTGTATATCATTTGGACTACATAATCATATCATGTGCAATGAATATTTTTACATATTGGCATCATAGACCTATTGGGCATAATTATTCATTGTATCAGAGAAATAATGAACCGGGTTAAAGAATTTTGAAAATATAGTATGGACAGAGTAAGAGTTGTGGTATCAAATCTTAGACTAGGGGTCTAGGTCTATTACAGTAATTCATGGCACTTGCAATACAATTATTACGTGAAATAAAACCTATGATTTCATCACTACTTGAATGCATGTAGCTATCATCATTCAAATAAAAATGTGAGAACACTCCACCTAAATACTCTTTTCAATTTTCTTTGGCCTCCGAATATTAATCCTCATTTTCTAAGATGATTGTGTGTGTGGGGATTGATATCTATCAAGGAATGAAATCAAAGGGAGGAGAAACGAGGAGTGGAGGCCAAAGTTAGACTACAATAGGGCTTCAATTCGAAGGGATTTTCTACTTTCACCACATGGTAAAGTGGTGAAAGGTTTTGTAAGTTTCAAACCTTTTATAGTAATGAAATTCACACAGATATTCTTAAAAATGGAAAATAACATAGTTGAAATAATGCATATACAAAGAGATTCACCCTGGAAATCCAAAATGAGAAAATCAACAACTTATTTAGAAACAAACTTCTAATTCTTATTCATCTTTTTTCAACTTCATTGTTTACAATACAATATATATATGATCCTGCAACATCCAAAAACCCTAATCCATTGACCTTGTTTAGACTACAAACCTATCTCCTTAACTGGAATTAGAAAACCATGTTTTAAGTGATAAATCTTCCCATGCACCCAAAAACTTCCAAAAGAGGAAATCATGTGCTGAAAATCGCAAAAACTGATGCAAAAACTACCCCGAAAAATAATTTCAGGGGGGCTGTCCCCCTATGACCTCCCCGCTACACCCAATGCAATGTAGCACATGGGGAAATTCATGAAAACAATATAAAACATACCCAAAATTATCCCACTTGTTGTTTTATTTTCATACAAGGGATCACACGATTACATAGTCAACAATCTAGGGCAGTAATGCCCATTGTTCCTCTACAACAGGAGAATTTCTCAGTGCTCACAGACTTTGTCAATGAATCTAGAAAATTATTCAAATTGTCCACCTTCATTAGAAACACATTCTTGTTTTCAACCATGTATATTATAAAGTGATATTGAAAATCAACATGTTTTTTCTTTGAATGATAAGTTGGGTTCTTTGCCAGGAAGATTGCACTCTCACTATCACAATCTATCCTTACAACGTTTTGTACAAATCCAATTTCCGAACACAATATCTATAACCATATTTCTTCCTTTATTGCTTGAGCGGTTTCCATGTATTCAACTTTTGTATTTTATGGTGTTAGTACATATTGTCTTTTTAGCATCCAACTGATTTCTCCTCCAAATAGGTTAAACACATACCCACGTGTAGTTCTTCTATGATTTAGATCTCTAGCCTAGTCAGCATAAAAAATCCTATGTATTTCCAACACTCTATCTAATCTTGGTCCTCCTTGGTAGAAAAATCCATAATTATTAGTTCCACACAACTACTTGAAAACCCTTTTTACTATTGTTCAATGCTCCTTTCCCAGTTTTCAGATATATCTAGTCAAAACTCATACTGCAAGTGCAATGTCTAACCTAGTACAAACCATTGCATACATGAAACTACCAACCTCACTAGAATATGGAACATGGTGCATGTCCTCTTCCTCTTCATGTGTCTTGGGACACCAATCTGCATATAATTTTACACCTATAGAAATAGGAACCTTGATCGGCCTACATTCCTGCATGTTGAACCTCTACAATATTGTCTTGAAATATTTCCTTAGATTTAACCAAAGTGTCTTGTTCACCCAATATCTTTTAATTTCCATGCCAAAAATGAAATTTGTAGCACCA
Organism: Picea abies; assembly: GCA_900067695.1. Classification (NCBI taxonomy): domain Eukaryota; kingdom Viridiplantae; phylum Streptophyta; class Pinopsida; order Pinales; family Pinaceae; genus Picea; species Picea abies. Next base: position 8,035 of record CBVK0100691634.1, on the reverse strand, counting down.
AGATACTTCATGTCAACTTTAGACGGAAACTGGGTTTTCACATCGTGGACAATATCCTTGTCATTTCCTATCAACATCATATCACCCACATACAAGACCAAATAAATAATACGATCATTGACTAATTTGAAATGAACACAGTGATTGACTTTGCTCCTTGTGAAGCCAAGTCCAACATATGAATATCAAATTTTTGATACCACATCCTTGGTGATTTCTTTAACCCATATAGAGACCTTTTCATCCTTCATACCAACTCTTTATTTCCCTTCAATGCAAATCCCTCTAGATGCTTCATGTAGATTTGTTCTTCCAGATCCCCATGTAGGAATGTTTTCTTCACATCCATCTATTCTACTTCAAGATCAAAAGCAACAACAACAAATAAAAGAAACCTAATAGAATTTAACTTGGAAACATGAGAAAAAATTTCACCAAAGTCAATTCCCACTATCTAGAAACAACCTTTTGCTAACACAACCTTGTATTTCTCCACTTTTCCTTCTCCATTCAAATTCTTTGTAAACATCCATTTGCTTCCAAAAGGATTTGTTCCAATCAATAACTCTACTAGATCCCAAACATCATTCTTATCCAAGGATTCCATTTCTTCCACCATGGCCTTTTTCCATAGTTTTCCATCCTTTGAATCCACTTTCTAGTTTCGTTCTTAATGAAGGAGCATTTTGCCTCCAAAATAAACCCTCTTGATTGACATAGGGGTCTTTACATTTAATAAGGGAGTGGGTTCCCTAAAACTGAAATTAATATTATTTTTCATATTTTAGTCGAATTCTAGAAGGATGGGGTTTGTTTTTCCCTATTTGAAGTGTAAATCTTAAATGGGAAATTAGTTGTGTGTGTGTAGATTATCCTAAGTATGGAGGATTTGATTCCATTTTATCCTTATCAGTTGTAAAGTATGAGAGTTCTATTATGGTTATTAGCTGCAAAATCTTAGGGATTTGTTGATGGGATGGAAGTTGACCTTCCATGCTTAAAATTTAAGAATACAGGCAATTAGTAGGAGTGTGTGTAGAGACAGAGTGACAAAGGGGAATTGAGTGTATAAGAGGTAGAGTGTGGCCAATATGCCAATCAAATTCCAAATGAATGTAAATCAAGCAAAAAGGATGAGGATACCTTATGTAAATTATGTACAAAGATTCATAAAAAGAATTATTATGGTTATTAATTCTCCGTGTCAGTGTGGAGATTGTGTACTCCTTTTTATTTATGCTTACTTGGTAGAATATTAAAGTACAAACTAGACTCTCACAGAGTGTTTTTTGCAGGATTGTGTGTAGGAAGAGCCGAGTGTTATAGGTTGGGACACAATGGAAGCTACATGAGTCATTGATCGTTGATCACTAGAAAGATCAATGATACAAATCATGACAACTTATACCGTGAAGAAAGGATCATTTATAATAGTAGGATATCCCCACAATTAAGTCTTGACCATTGGATCAGAGTTAGAAAGAGTTTGTAGAAGTCCCGATATTCCAATGAGAGGAACATATATGACCGCCAAATGTAGAGTTATATCGATGAACGAGAGTGTATTGAGAGTTAGAAGACACGAGGAAGTTAAGGGAGAATCGTTACCATTCGATCTAGATCTAGATCAACGGTTCTCATTACAACATATGATATCAATGGTTCATATTAGATATGTGACAAGACACCAGATCAACGATTCTTGTTATAGAAGAACGTGAGCATCAGAGGTTCTAAGGCGTTGAGGAAATAAAATTTTTGAGGTCCCAATGATGAAAAACGTCATGCTGACGTAAGGAAATCCACATAAGAAGTGACACATGGAAACGAGGTCCCACGATACATTCTTTTCATGATAATCCTTTGAATGCAAATCGATGACAAAGATTAAATATTGATTCTGTATATCGACAAACCTCATTGAGATCGAGATACATCATGCTGACGTAAAGGAATCCACTCAAGAGACAACACATCGAAGCAAGGTTCTAGACCGATCAGAGTTTCGTGGTGGCCCATGTTGTGAGTTGAACTATAACTACAGTAGAATCAATGGTCTATAAAGGATTTGTGATCCAGATCGAAGGTGACCCATCATTGAACAACAATATGACGTACCCAACCCCTAGTTGGGACACATCACTACTAAAATGACCCATTAAAACATTTGTTACTAAATCTATATGTGGAAATATTATTCAACATGACATTCATTCACATGTAACTATCTATGCTTCCCAAAAACGTAAATGTAACTGCTTAACTGTGCATAGAAAAACTAAATAACATACAATCAAATTCAACAACATAAACATGGATTTAAATGCATCATTCTTCTCATAGCAAGCAATAATAACCAAATATAACTCAAAATAAATTGCACAACAGTTGTATCAACAATCAATGTGAATAAACACAACACATAAAAACACTTATCTTAATGAAATGTGCAACCTACTGTAGAGGACAAGCGTTCCTCCAAACCATATCCTTTCTTCTCTAGTTCTTAATGGAAATAAACCCCCAAGATGGGGCTATGAATCCACAAGAGACGATGGTTCCTAAGGCTGGCTAATGTCCCCCCTCTCAACAGTCAAACTCACAACTAATTTCAGTCCACCAACACTCTTCCCATCAACCTGTTCAACCCAAGGGATGGAATCCCCCTTCACTTATCATGGTCCCTCGGGACTTTCCACTCCCCTCCAGGGATTCCAACACTGATTGGACATGAATTATTCTTGTTGGGACTTTAGGAATTTCACATCCGCAACACAAATTCGCCCAATAGCCAAAACACATGCCTCTTGGACGAATTTCAAACAACCCACCACTCTCGGGCACATAGCCTCTTTATCCACAAAATTACAGTTCCAAACAATAACCAAACATGTCCACAATAGCTACCTACAAGCTCTCACACTCAAGAATCCATTGTTTCCCAAAAACTTTCATGTAAAAACAACTCTCTATGCCAAAAACGTGAATTCATAATTATGGTCTCCTACCCATACCCACTTCCTCTCTTTCTGTTGCTTGATTGACTTTCACTCTTCCCTAAGATGATTGTACTCATCCCCCATGCTCTCAATAACTATGGGAAGTGACTCCCAACCCTCTTACATGAATTCAATGTTTGGGCTCTAGAACACTCAACAATTAATGGAAGGTTCATGGCAAGGATAAGTTAGAGAAAAATAGGAAATGGGTTTTGGTTTAACAGATATGGATAACTCTCCCCCTTGGAACCCTACCCTCTCTTGTGGATACTTAGCCCCCAATATCTGTCCATGTCCATATGCAGTTGGTGATACATTTCATTCATTATATTTCAATTTACATCGTTTATATATTGGCTCTCGGCCATACATTACATTTACAATATACATCTCTTGGCTTTCATCCAAATACTACATTTACAATACACATCACTATTTTGGGGTTTGAAAATGGGGATGTTACATTCCCATCCCCCTACAAACTGCATTGTCCGTAGTTCACATAACCATACAATTTACACATTGACATATATAAAACATTACACCAAAATACATGATATTTATGCAACTTCATGACTCATGCAACAATTCCGACCAGCAACTCTATTTTCCCCTCAACCCACACATTGGTTGGACAAGAAATCTCAGATTTATGGCTCCAGGAACTCCAATTTCCAAAATAGAGTATTCATTCAATTTTGTACAAATGTACATTCAATTTTCTTCAAATTTACAAAAATTTGCGAGTATGCATCCTACATGGATTCCTCATGCTCCCATATAGCGTCGTCAGGATCGTAACAGGTCCATTGAACCTTTACCAAACCTATGGATTTATTCCTGAGCACTTTTATTTTACGGTCCAGGATGCGCATTGGTTCCACTTGGAAATCCCCTTTGTGTACCACCTAGATCACATTCCAATCAATCACATGATTAGGATCAAGCACATACTTTTTTAACAAAGATACATGGAACACATTATGAATTCTCATGTATGTAAATAATGCTAGCATGTATGCAACTGGTACTATCTTTCCTAAGACCTCAAAATTCCCACAATATATTGCTACCAACTTTGGGAAGCTTCCCAATTTTAGTGAGATTCTCTTGGATTTAACTTTTAAAAATCACATGCTCTACCACTTTTAAGTCTCTATTTGTTCTCCTTCTATCAACATAGCTCTTATGTAGATCTTGTGCAAATTTAAAATTCTATCTCATTTTTACCATCTGTTTTTCCATTTCCTTTAACAACTCTGGCCCAATCATAGCTAAGTCTGTTGGGTTATCCCAACTTACTAGTGTGTTGCATTTTTTTGTCATACAATGATTCAAACATGATCATCTTCAATGATTCTTGATACCCATTGTTGTATGAAAAATCAACTAAATGGATATAGTGCTCCCACTTATAAGGCTTTTCCATTACATACAATCTCAACATATCTTCAGTTATTCAATTAATTCTCTCTGTCTTCCCATCTGACTTTGGGTGATATGTTGTACTAAAATTTAAATTTTTCCCAAATCCCTTAAACAACCCCCTCCAAAAATTGGAAGTGAACTTGGGATATCGATATGACACTATTTCCTTAGGCACACCATGCAACCTAACAATTTCTCTCATGTAAATTTATGCATTATTGGCTTCTTTGTGAGTTACTTTTACCGAAATGAAATGTGCATCCTTTGTGATTTTTTCCACCACTACCATGATGGAATCATGTTTCCTTGTTTTCCTAGGAATTTTGGTAATAAAATTTATAGTAACAACTTCCCATTTCCATTCAGGAATGGGCAATGGCTGCAACAATCCAGTTGGATGTCTATTCTCAGCCTTTGTCTTTTGAAATTCCATGCATTTGTCCAAATAACCAATGAAATATTTCTTCATGCCAGGCCATAAATATTGGCCTCTTACCGATGTAATATTTTTTTGATATCCTGAATATCCTCCATATGGAAAATTATGCATCTCCCTTAGAACCAAATATCTCAATTCCTGAGAATTGGGAAGATAAACTTTATTCTAAAATAACAAGAGTCCATCCTCTTCCATCTTGTAATCCTTATATTTTTGTTGTATATCATTATGTTGTAAGTTTTCTTTAACTTGCACATAATGTGGATCTGTAGTTACAACCTCTAAAATTCTATATTTAAAATTTTTCATGTACATACTAATGGTTGTAGCATGCATTTTATGCAGCCTTATGTTGAGTGCATTAGCCACCTTGTTCTCTTTTACCTTTATGTTCTTCATATCAAAGTTATATTCGCTAAGAAATTCAAACCATCTAGTTTGTCTAGCATTTAGTGTTGGTTGTTCAAACAAATATTTCAAACCACTATGGTCTGTCCTTAATTCAGATTTTATTCCCATGAGGTAATGCCTCCACATTCTTAAGGAATGTACTATAGATGCCATCTCTAATTCATGTGCATCATAATTTATTTCACGTTCCTTCAATGTTTTGGAATCATAACACATTACATGTCCATTTTTCATAATCACTCCACCGATCCCTTCCTTGCATGCATCTATGCACACAACAAAATCTTCATCTGGATCTACAACTTTCAAAATAGGTGCACTAGTTAACAAATACTTTAAGCATCAGAAATTTTCTTGAAATTTAACACCCCATTCAAACTTTACTCCTTTCTTTTGCAAATATGTTATTGGGTGTGCAATTTTTGAAAATCCCTCAATGAATCTACTGTAGTAACCATCTAGGCCCATAAATGATCTAACATATGAAATGTTTGTTGGTGCTAACCAATTCTTGATTTCTTAAATCGTTTTTGGATCCAGTGCTATGCCCTCTTCTGAAACAATGTGACCCAAATAATGGATCTTCTTTGGATATAAAGTGTATTTACTTAATTTGTCGTACAATTGGTTCTCTCTCAACACTTGGAGCACCATCCTCAAATTCTTCTCATGCTCCTCTTATGTCTTGGAATAGATGGGAATACCATCCAAGAATATGATTAGAAGCTTGTCTAGGAAATCTCTGAACACCCCATTCATTAGATACATAAATGTAGTTGGTGCATTTTTCAACCCAAAAGGCACCACTACAAACTCATAGTATCCATACCTTGTCCTAAAGGTTGTTTTTCTAGTATCCTCTTCTTTGATTTTCACTTGATGATATCATGACATCAAGTCAATCTTGGAGAATATCTTTTCTCCTTTCAGTTGATAAAAAATATCATCAATTCTCGGAAAAGGATACTTATTCTTGATTTTAACCTTTTTCAACTCTCTCAAGTCAATGCATAACCTCAATGTTCCATCTTTATTCTTGACAAAAATAAATGGGGCACCCCAAGGAGAGACACTTGGGTGTATGTACCCTTAATTTTAACTACTCTTCTAGTTTCATTTGCAACTCTTTTAGCACCAACATGCTAATTTTGTAGGGATACTTAGATACTAGGGAAGCTCCAGGAATTAAGTCAATCGAGAAATCTATATCCCTCTTTGGTGGAAATCCAATAAACTCCTCAAACACATCTTCATACTCTTTCAAGACTGGATAATATTCGAGACTTTTCTCCTTATCCTTCATTGGCTCTTCCATATGGGATACATATATTTGACACCCTTTTATAAAACATATTTTCAGCTGCAATGATGAAATTGTTGGTAATTTCAGTTAACAGACAGCGAATTAGTGTATACTTGTCATTGATGGCAAGTACAGTTGTGGTTGCAGTGATGGCAACAACAATGAATAGCAGCACATCAATAATCGAGAGGAGAAGAGGCAGTGACCATTGGTTTACACATCCAGGAGGAGCTCAGGAGGAGCTCAGGGGGAGAATAGATCTGAGCCGTAGGATCTGAGAAGAAAACTCGACATCCGTTGGATCTATATGAGTCGCGCAGGAGTTAAGCTCTACTGTGTAGAGGAGAAATCCCGGACAAGTCATCGGGATATTGGCCATCGGAGAATCGGGGATTGAGATTTTATAATGTCCAATTCACTTGACTTCGAAAACTCCAAAATCGTGATATGCGATTTCACGATTTGATCTCAGCCGTTAAAGAAAGCATGAGATATAGACCGTTGATTCTCCTCATCGGAGTTTCGGGGATCGAGATTTTATTCACTTGACTTCGAAAAACTCCGAAATCGCGATATGTTATTTCACAATTTGATCTCAGCCGTTAAATCAAGCATGAGATATGGACCGTTGATTTTCGTCATCGGAGAATCAGGGATCGGGATTTTATAATGTCCAATTCACTTGACATCGAAAACTCCGAAATCGCGATATGTGATTTCGCGATTTGATCTCAGCCGTTAAAGAAAGAATGAGATATGGACCGTTGATTTTCTTCATCGGAGAATCATGGATCGGGACTCTGAAATGTCCAATCCACTCGACAACGAAAACCCCGAAATTGCGATATGCGATTTCGCGATTTGATCGTAGTCGTTAAAGCAAGAATGAGATCTGGACCGTTGATTTCCTTCATCGGAGAATCGGGAATTATGTAGGCATGTGCATGGTGACATCGAAAATGCCGAAACCCCGATGAGAGGTTTGACCGAAGTCGCGTGTTGATGGTCATATGGGCCAAGACCTATAGTCAGCAGGGATAGCATATGAAAGGATCGTCGAGATTTGGACGATCGGGATTCACACGGGTGTATGCATTGAGGCATCACAAACCCCGTAGCCCCGACAGGGTAAGATTGTGGTCACGGAGTCACGGTCACGTTGACCGGGAGCTAAGCTCAGGAGGGCTAGCGTATGAAAGTGATGAAACCTGATTTAAAAGATAAGAATAATGAAGAATATCCAATGGTGAAGATAAGGTTTGAATGTGATCGGAGGGTTACTGTCCTTCCACGCACATCTAACTTTTTCAGTTTCACATCTGTTAGTAAAACTCATGATTGCAAATTAGTTGTCGATCGTTGGTGTTTTGGTTGGCTGGACAATTGTTGTCAGTTTGCCCAAGGAGTTAGGAAGTTGAAACGTTGTGCCCGCGTGTATAAAATGAGATGAAACAA
>CBVK0100691613.1:0-17521 GCA_900067695.1 Picea abies | reverse complement strand
TCCCTCATTAAACCATCTACCTACCAGCCTGTGAGACATTTAATTCAGGGCCAACGAGCTGCTTTTGGTTCTCCAGGCCAGTGGACTCCAAATATAGTATTAATTCTCGGTGGAAGTTAATGCCACCTTTCTAGGTTCCTTCCACTGCCATCATGGTCTCTTTTCTGCACATCCCCTCTCAGCAGTCCTGCAATAAAATTCATAACATTATTCACATTTATGAGTTTTCCATAGGGTTGGTAAATGTTTAACAGGTAGCGTATGCTTGTCATTGATGGCAAGTAGAACAGTGAAGATGGCAGGATCAGAATGTGCATCGATGGAAAAATAGGAACAATGTAAGCTCAGGAGGAACAACGTCGAGGAGAACGCATGCAGCAAAGCTCAAGTTACAAGATTTCGCGGAGGAGAAGGAAGACAAAGGTCGAGGCCATTGAGAACTTGTAATTCTCCCAAGATTGGAAGGAAAGTGTGCAAAGCTTGGAGGAGAAGCGTTGCTGATCATTGGATCCCATCCAAAATTCCTGACAGCATGAGGGTCGTTAGATCTGAATAAAAAAAAGAAGAGCGCGTGCTGAAGAGGAGGATAGATCTCAGGCGTTAGATCTGAGTGCAGGATCCGACCACCGTTGGATCGGGGAAAACCTGCACGATGTTTAAAGTGCAAGGAGAAAATAGGCTCACAAAATCCCAAAAGTAGGAGGACCATCCATCTCAAGGGGTGATGTGGACCGTTGATCATACTCCATATCAGAGTTTTTTGAATCACGAATTGGGGAGACAAAGAACCCTATGCAACAAGAATGTTGAAATCGCGATATAGGGATTCAATCGCAGCCATTGAGTCAAGATCAGATCTGGACCGTTGATTTAACTCCTTATCGGAGTTTCGAGAATCATGACTTTGAAGTGACAAAAACACTTGACAACAAAAGTGTCGATTTTGCGATATGCGATATTCCGATGCAATCAAAACCATTGAATCGAGAATGAATCTAGACCGTTGATTATGGCTCGTATTGAAGTTTCACGAATCGCGATATCAAGAGGCAAAGAACCCAATGCATCAAGAATGTCGATTTCACGATATGTGATATCGCGATGCAATAGTAGCCATTGAATCGAGAATGAATCTAGACCGTTGATTATGGCTTGTATCGGAGTTTCGCGAATCGCGATATCAAGAGGCAAAGAACCCAATGCATCAATAATGTCGATTTCACAATATGCGATATCGTGATGCAATCACAGCCATTGAATCAAGAATTAATCTAGACCGTTGATTATGGCTCGTATTAGAGTTTCATGAATTGCGATATCAAGAGGCAAAGAACACAATGCATCAAGAATATCAATTTTGTGATATGCGAAATCACGATTCAATCGCATCCGTAGAATCAAACTCAGATATGGACCGTTGATCTAACTCCATATCGGAGTTCCGGGGATCACAACTTTGAGATGTCAAAGAAATAATGTCAATTTTGCGATATGAAAAATTGCGATGCAATCGCAGGCATAGAATCAAGCTCCAATCAGGACCATTGATCCCACTCGATTTCGGGGTATCGGGGATCGCGACTTGGAGAGTCAAGATGCCTCATCTTCAGACTCGTGATATGTGAAATCGCGAAATGATCTAAGCCATCAGACTAAGCATTAATCTGGACCGTTGATCTGAGCTCCATCTCTGAGTCTCGCCTATTGCGACTTGGAGTGACGAGAATCTCCATTGAAGGAACAGCGAGATGCGAGATCACGATGAGATCAATACTGTTGATTCATCAATATCATGAACCGTCGATCAGGGTCGATGAAGATCATAAGTTCGTAGCACCTGTTACCACAGCCTGTGGTCACCATGTGTGATTGCCAGAGGAGATGAAGAGTCTCCAAGATTCGTCTAGTGAAGGAAGACTATTCTTAGAAGGGATTGATAGATGTATGAGCATGGAAGCCTGTAACTGAAACAGAGAAGGTGAGCTCGACTGTCACAGAGAAGACGAAGAGTCTCAACTGCCAGAGAGGCTGAGGAATCTCAGCATAACATCCAGTGATGCTGAACGCGTGGGAAAATGACCATAGAAGATAAAGAGTTACGTTGATGATCACACATAGAACTCGAGAGGTGGAGGAGATTTGCGTGGTTTGAGCATGTAGAGGAATGGAGAATATTGCATGCACAAGATGCACAGAAGCTATAGATACACGGTACAAAGAAGAGAAGTGTTGTTGTTGCTGTTGGAGTTTGTTGTGATTGTAGCTGGTGAAGGTGATTCATGTGTGAAGAAGAAGGAGAGTGCAACAGATAAATTGAACAGAAGAGGATCTGTGTAGTGAATGGGTATGGCGCACAGAGCTTAAAAAGAAGAAGAACAGACAGTGCAAGAACAATGATGAGTCTGGTAATCCATTGTTGAACATTATTTCACTGTAATAAGTTTGATTAACACAAGATCAATATTTCAGGGTGGTTGGGAGGTGCTAGGGAGGACTGTTGTCCTCAGAGGTTCAAGTGGGTACTTGAACATAGGGAGTTGGTGCTTCCTTCTAGTTGGTGCTAGATAAACTAGGGAGTTGGTGCTTCCTTCTAGTTGGTGCTAGAGAAACAAGGGAGTTGGTGCTTCCTTCTAGTGGGTGCTAGAGAAAACTGAGAGTTGGTGCTCTCAGTGAGTTGCAGCTTGCTAAATAGAGTTTGTAGCCTCATTATGAGTTGGTTCTCATATGTATGATAATGTAAAGAATGTAATTATTACTTATCATATAAATAAAAAGAGGTTTTTACCCTGTATGGGTTTCCTCGGAAAATATTTGTCTCTGTGTTTCTCATATATGTGACTGATGTTGAATGTGCCTGTGTTTATTTCTAAGAAATATTGTGATCATCATTCAGTGTTTCTGCAAAGAGTTTTAAAAGAAGCATAATTGTTTAATCTCGGTAAAAACTAATTCACCCCCCCCCTTCTCAGTTGTCCAACACATAGTTCTTGGCCAGTCCAGTTATTTTTACAAACCGAGGGAAACAAGGTGTTACAATTCCCTCCACCTTAAAAAGGAACATTTTCCTCGATGTTCTTATCTATAATCATGAATTGCATGTACAATAGTAAACAAAATTGGATATGTCTATCTCATGGCATCCTCCATTTCCCATGTAACCTCATCTGGGCCAAAATGTTTCCACTGCACCTTGACCTGTGCAATGGTTCGGTTCCAGAGCGGGGTTTCCTTTCTGTCCAGTATGCATTGGGGTTCTGGTAGAAATTCTCCCTCCGGTTCCACCTATATCACAGACCAGTCAATTATATGATTAGCATCATGTACATATTTCTTCAATAATGAAACATGGAAAACATTATGTTCTTTTACTGTGGGATGAAGTGCTAGCCGATAGGCTACACGTCCCACTCTATATAGAACCTCAAAGGGTCCACAATACCGAGGTGACAACTTGGCACAACCTCCCATTCTCAAGGAACTCCTTCTGGGCTTAATTCTGAGATACACATGGTCTCCCATTTTGAACTCCCTTGGAGTTCTCTTTTGATTAGCATAACTTTTTTGTCGGTTCTGAGCGACCTTCAGATTTTGTTTTATCTAATTCACTTGCTATTCCATTTCTTTCAACATGTCGGGTCCAAAAGAAAGCCTATTTACAGGATTACTCCAGTTGACTAGAGTATTACATTGTCTACCATAGAGGACCTCGAAGGGACTCATTTTTAAGGATGCTTGGTAGCCGTTGTTGTAGGCAAATTCTACCAATGGCAGGTAGTCTTCCCATTTCCTGGGTTGATGCATTACATGCATCCTTAACATATCCTCTAATATCTGATTCACTCTTTCTATTTGTCCGTCGGTTTGAGGGTGGTAGGCGGTGTTGAACAACAATTTGGTCTCCAATCCAGCCATCAATGATTTCCAAAAATTGGAAGTAAATTTTTGTGTCTATGTTAGACACTATCTCTTTCGGCATACCGTGAAGTCTGAACACCTCTTTCATGAATATCTGGGCGATATCTATCGACTTGTAGGTTGATTTGATGGGGAAGAAATGAGCAGACTTACTCATTTTATCCACCACCGCCATAATGGCATCATTTTGTTTGGTTGAAGTTGGTAATCCAGTGATGAAATTCATGGAGATGGTTTCCCATTTCCATTCTGGGATGGGTAAAGGGTGTAATAGTCCTGCTGGGTGTCAATGTTCTGCTTTAACCTGTTGGGACTCTATGCATTGGGCCAAATATTTGGCTATGTCCTTCTTCAATATAGGCCAATAAAATTGTTTCCGGGTGGCAGTGATCATTTTCTGGTATCTTGGGTGACCAGTGTAGGGTCTTTATGTAGTTTATCCATGATGAACCTCTTCAAGTCGTCATGATTTGGAATGTACATTCTATCTCTGTAGGTGAGAAGACCTCCTTCAGTCATCTGGTAGTCTTCATACTTTACTTCAGAGGGTTCTTGTTGTAGGTACAGGGTCACAGTTTGAAAGAAGGGATCTGTTTCTTGTGCATTTCTGACTCTGTTCTTGACATCTGTCTTGCAGGTACTCACCGCTGCCAGGTGAATTGTTTTCATGCTTCTGCTGAGGGCATCAGCCACCCTATTTTCCTTCCCTTTGATGTGTTTGATTTCAAAATCAAATTCGCTAAGGAGGGCCATCCATCTAGCTTGTCTAGCATTGAGCTTTGGTTGGTCGAACAAATACCGTAATCCATAGTGATCTGTCATAAGTACAAATTTTCTTCCCAAGAGGTAATGCCTCCACATTTTTAAGGCATGCACTATGGCAGCCAATTCTAGATCATGAGTCTCATAGTTGACCTCATGTTCATTCAATTTTCGGGATTCATAGCAGATCACCTTTCCTTCCTACATAAGGACTCCTCCGAGCCATTCCTTACAGGCATCTGTGCACACAAGGAAGTCAGCTTCTGGGTCAACGATTTTCAACACGGGGGCATGGGTTAGTAGATGTTTCAAGGTTTGAAATATTTCTTCACATTGATGTGTCCACAGGAATTTTGTCCCCTTCTTCTGGAGGGCAGTGATTGGACAACCAATCTTGGAGAATCCTTTTATAAATCTCCTATAGTATCCCGCTAATCCCATAAAGGATATGATGTCTGAGACATCCTTTGGGGTAGGCCATTCCATGATAGACCTGATCTTGTCAGGATCTACTGCTACCCCTTCCTCGGACAGAACATGTCCCAAGTAATGTATTTTCTTTTGAAAGAAGTCACATTTGTTGAATTTAGCATAGAGATGATGCTCTCTTAGCACTTGTAGCACAAGTCTAATATGCTCTTCATGTTCTTCTTTATTCCTAGAGTAGATTAATATGTCATCAATAAAAAATAATACAAATTTATCTAAAAATTTACTGAGTACATTGTTCATTAAGCACATGAAAGTGGCAGGGGCATTGATTAACCCAAATGGCACTACCACAAACTCATAGTGACCATAACGTGTCCGGAAAGTGGTTTTATGGATGTCTTCACCCTTGATTTAGACTTGATGGTATCCCGACCTCAAGTCAATCTTTGAGAAAATAGACGCACCCCCCAATTGATCAAATATATCATCGATCCTGGGAATGGGGTACTTGTTCTTTATGGTTACTTTATCGAGTTGTCTATAATCGATACACAGTCTAAGGGTACCATCCTTCTTCTTCAAAAACAGGACTGGTGCTCCCCATGGGGACACGCTAGGTCGAATATAACCCTTATCCATCATTTCTTTCAATTGCAATTTGATTTCAACTAACTCAGGTGTGCTCATCCGATAGGGTGTCCTAGAAACCGGCACTGCTCCTAGTGTGAGCTCTATCGAGAAGTCAATGTCTCTTCTCGAAGGTAGACCTGGTACCTCTTCTGGAAACACATCTCTGTATTCTCTCAGCATAGGGTGATCATCAGGGCTTGGTTTAGCACCTTCGATTGTTTTCAACACCTGTATTGCATATAGGGGACATCCCTTTCGGCAATACTTTCTCATTTACAGGGCTGATATTTGTCTCACCGAGACCGGTTTTCGGATCCCTGGGAGGGTTATCCTTTTTCCTTCCTTGCTCACACATTCTAAGGTTTTATGGTAACAGTCCAGTCTAGATTTATGGGCGGCTAGCCAGTCCATACTAATCAACAGGTCATATGATCCTAGGGGTAATACATTAAGGGTTTCTTGGGTGGGGAATTCACCCAATGTTAATTGGCAGGCTGGTATGACCTCTATCACCTTTCTTTTGGTGCTAGTGGCTAACTATACCAACCATGGCTTAGTTTGTTTTCGTGGCTGTATCTTAAACTTATCAATAACTTTAGGGGCTATATAACTCAAATTTGAACCAGGGTCAATCAAAACAGACACCAGATGGTTGAAAATCATACCTTTTATTTCCACCATTGAAGCTTGGTGGTCAGCTTGGTTACTATCCAAGGTTGCATAAATATGCAGCACACTCCTTGCCACATCATTGACTGTGGTAGCTTCCTGCATGTTATAAACTTTCCAACTATTATGTTGTCGGTGTGGACAGTCTCTTAGGAGATGCTCTTCTCTGCAACCCCAACATTTCCGAGGTTCTTTCTTTGGGTTATTAGTCTTCACTGGTATAGGTCCAGAAGTTTTATTTCCGTCCACTGAGGGAAAGTTTTGCTGGAGTACACTCCGGGTTGGAAAGTTCATTCTGGGGTTCTTCTTGTAGCTCTTAATTCCTGAGGATTTGATTCCTTTTTTCTTTAATTTCGAACCACTCTTTTGTCTCCAATCTCCACGAGACTTTGCCCGATGTCCATATTGTTCATGACAATATGTTTCCTTTCGTATAGTGTCTTCTAAGGTCTTTGGCTCGTCAAATTCAATTCGCTTTCGATATTCCTTAGGTAGCCCACTGATGAAGCATAGTGCCTTTGCCTTCTCTGCTTTGATGTAGGGTACATATCTCAATAATTTGAGGAATTTATTGACATATTCCTCTATAGTGAGTTTCCCTAGTTTGAGTTCATAAAACTCTTTAGCCTTCTCGTCGAAATATCTTTCCGACAAATAATTCTTCCGAAAGTACTTCTCAAACCATTTCCAAGATAGGTCCTCCTCGCGGACCCCTTTCATATTCTTAAGATTTTCCCACCAGATGGAAGCCTTTCCGTTTAGATTGAAAGTGGCCACTCGGGCCTTCAAATTTTCTGAAAAATCATGGACTCTGAAATATTTCTTTAGTCCAAGTAGCCAAGCCTCGACTTCCTCTCCCTTCTTTATCTCATCGTCGAAGGAGGGAGATTTGGCCTTTCTGAATTCCTCAAATTTATGACCCTTAGAAGTATTTTGCTTCTTCTATTTTCTTCGAGAATAGGAACTGGTCCTGCTGCTGGAAGAGCCTTCTGAATCACCAGCTTCCTTCTCAGTGGAATCGTCTGGCATTGGTCCTTTACCTCTGGGGTGAACCTTCCTTGAGGTGCTCCTCTCAATATGGCCACTGATACGACCATGTTTCTACACTTCGGGTTCATGCTGCATTTGTCGATGTAGGTCGGATAAGCTCTGCAATAACACTGCATTAATTTCAATTTGTTTTTCTTGTTCTTTCATCATCCTTTCATTGTCAGCCTTGAAACTTTGCAATTCAACCATGAGACTCCTCACAGTCTTGGCTAGGTCTGGAGGGGTTCCTATTGCTCTTCTTTTGTTAGACTCTTCGTCTCTATTATGCGAGCCTTCTCCCATCTCTTGGTGAGTCACCATTCTCTGCGTATGTAAATTCCCGCGGTTGATTGTCCACTTAGGTGAAAAGAAAAACGTTGATTGTTAGTCAAGAGTTAGATATATTTTTATAATCTACTCATAATTTATAATTCTTTCACTTTCATACACAGTCGGGTTCTCATTTCCAAGTTTTCAATCCTGGACAAGAGAGTTACATTAGGGTGTTACTCTTTGTAGGATTACTTCGAACGGAGCTTATGCACGACTTGTGCATGAGACCAATCAGGCCGAGTGTTGTAACCATGATCTGATACCACTTTGTCAGATACCCACTACCTAAATCAGATTTTTTTGGTCTTCTGCCGAATCAGAAACCCTAAACATCCATGGAGGACCAGCGTAAGCTGTCTCTTTCTCTCTCCCCTCTCCCATGTGGTCATGGGTCATGATCACAGTCCGAATAAACACAGTACCTCTTTCATATTTCATGCCTTGGCACTACAGTGATGTCGATTCGTTTGACTTGGCAACCGTTGAATCCCTACAGGGCTAGAAATCGACCAATGGGGATGAATCCCTACAGGGTTAGAAAATGGCTAATAGGAACAAATCCTGACAAGGTCAGAGAACAACCAATGAGAAATGACCCCGTTGCATGGTTAAGTGGAATACAGGTGGCAGGGAGGGAAATGTGACATGGTAGTCGACATGACAGGAGGGGCCCCACTTCACACGCAAGGGGGATCCAGAATCCACCTGAGAGCTGTTGATCATGATGAATTAATCTCGACCGTTCGAGAGTTGTGTGTCCAATTTCAGACCCCCCCCATTAAAAGCATAATGGCAAGGGGGCTCTGAAATGCATCCTCAACCGTAGATCTGGGTGGGTAGACTCTGGCCATCCAGATCTTCTCGCTACTTACCCTAATGCGTGTTCACACCCTGACATAAAACTGGCATCTCTTCCTCACATCGGACGGTCATTACGGACCCTGAGATTTCCCGAGGGAATCTGGTCCGTCCATTGGGACTTAGCCACATGTTATTGTCTCGACATTATAGATCAGGATTTGTCAAGGAAAGAGCCTAGGTTTTTGTCAACGGAACTCCTGAATCCCCGATCCTCGATTTACCGAGATGGGTAATCTCTCAACACATCACCTCCTTAAATTGGACGGTCCACAACTGCTCCGGGGTTTCTACCAGGGAAAGCCCCGACCCCTTGTCGCCAGAACTCTCAATATCGCGATTCCCAATTTCCCAAAATGGGAGATCTCTTGAAACGTGACCTCCGTCAATCGGAGGACTCAGATCTATCCCAGGGTTTTCATCATGGAAAATCCAAAACTCTTGTTAAGAGGAATCCCGATCCTGTGATTCCCGATTTCCTGAAATGGGAGATATTACGACACATGGCCTCCATCAATCGGACGGCCCAGATCCATCCTGGGATTTCCTCAATGGAAATTCCCGATCTCCTGCCCAAAGGACTCCCGATTTCCCGACTCTCGGTTTCCCAAAATGGGTGATCTCTTGACATGTGACCTCCGTTATTCGGATGGCTCAGATATATTCTGGGGTTTTCATCATGGAAAATCTTGATTCATGGGGTTTTTTAACCCTCGGGTAACTCCGGATAGATCCAACGGCTGTCCGTTTTTCCAGTCGAGATCTGACGGCCCAGATCGGTTCCTACCCATGCATTCTTCCATGATTCCTTGGACGTGGAAAAGATCCACGATCCAGATAATATCATGGACCTTGGAGATCTACAATCCCAAATTTCTCGCTGCCCACGAAGACATAGAAAATAAAGGGGTAAGGCATTTTAACACCTTACCTTCTCCTACCAATCCAACGGTCGGGTGTGTCCGTAGATTTCCCAATGGAATCTCATCCATCAGTCAACACCTATCAGGGATAAGGTATTTAACTTTCTAGCTTCCTCTTACCAAATCTAATAGTCACGAGTGACCACAGATTTCCCAATGAAATCTCGTCCATCGATTAATACGTATCAGGGTTAAAGAACTTAACACTCCATCTTCTTCCTATGATCTGATGGTCGTGAGTGACCACAGATCTCCCAACGGAATCTCATCCGTCAATTAGTTACTTCATCCTAATGTTGTCATCTCGGTTTTCAAGAGGATCGTTCCTCCTCATGCAGGGTCACTAAGGCCTTACACCTTCACAACTTCCTTCTCGGTTCTTGATGGGCTTTTCAAGGAAGGTATTTCTATGGAGAGAGTTACTCAGGGTACTACCTGAGGTATATAAGTATTTTGTCCTCCCAAGAACCAGACATGAAGTCTGAATTTTGATCAGTACGCACACAAATAACGAATTCATGAAGACATAAATCATACGTAGTCTTTCCATATAAATATACAACTACTAGTATTGATCAAAACAACATATATTCATTCTTATAATGAAATCATTCACAGTTTCACAGCTTATGAGCATAATTATCAGAATAAACATATATATATATATATATATATATATATATATATATATTTCAAGACGCCAGAGGAAAAACACTTATAAAAAATAACACCAGGGGTTATGCAACTGCTGAGAGGGGTGCTCGTTTCCACCCAAACATAGGCTTAGCAACTCCCAGTGGATTTACCACTAGCCACCCTCGAGTTGAGACCACGATGCTGTGAGACTGCGTATCTATTTTCCAGTGACCAGGAGTGAAGGTTGCAATCCTTCCTCTCTACTATCACTCACTCTGCATATCGCCGGAGTTCTCCCCTCGTGTATGCCCCCAATCGCTTCTACCCCACGCCTTATCCTCTTGCGAGGTTTCATGTGGAACGATTACCCTCGTGTTGGTTAGGCCTGACAGCTCTACGAATGGGTGGTTCACCTCCCATCCCTCAATAAACCATCTACCTACCAGCTTGCGAGACATTTAATTCAGGGCCAGCGAGCCGCTTTTGGTTCTCCGGGCTAGTGGAGTCCAAATACGGTATTAATTATCGGTGGAAGTTAACGCCACCTTTCCAGGTGCCTTCCACTGCCATTGTGGTCTCTTTTCTACACATCCCCTCTCAGGAGTCCTGCAATAAAATTCATAACATTATTCACATTTATGAGTTTGCCATAGTTCTTGGTCAGTCCATTTATTTTTACAAACTGGGGGAAACAGGGTGTTACATATAGTGGTTCAAAATCAAAAGATGCAATAATTCAAATTCACACCAGTTGGAAGACTCTATAAACAAGAAAGATTGGTGAGAAGAAGTGTAGTTGAATTTGTAGAAGTATATATATTTATATATAATGGATTGAATGAAGGTTCATTCTATCATGTTGGTGCTTGTTTACAAGTTGGGTCTTGTATGAGGATTGGATTCCTCGCATCTCATTTGGATCTAAGATCAACAAGATGGGACTTGTTATGAGGATCAGATTCCTCATTTCTCAATTGGATATGAGAACTACAAGATGGGTCTTGTAACATAGAGTAGGGTCTCTCATATTTGCTTGAAGATGAAATTAAAACATTGATCTTATGTATTCATTCAAGTTAAATAAATAAATAAAATATTTATTTTTTTATATATTGGTTGAGAAAATGAAATAAATATATGTTGTTCAGTTAATTTATGAAAAGTTGAAAATTGTTCAAAGGATTTGACACTGATTCACTCCCCCTCTCTCAGTGTCAATTATACATTTCAACAATTGGTATCAGAGAAGGTTCTTTCAACACATTTTAAACAATGAAGGTAGATTCATAAGAAATGGGTGGAAAAATTGTTATCTCCACAAATGAAGCTCCCTTATTTGATGGAACAAAGTATTCATCATGGAGGGAAAACATGAAAAGATATCTGAAGTCAAGAGGATCTAGAGTTTGGTATTTGGTAGTAAGCAAAACCTAGAACTTAAATAATTCAAACAGGAAATCCAAAACTACAAAAGAGGCAAGGAGAAACAATTTAGTAGCCTCAAAAACAATCCAGGATGGATTGTCAGACCAAGTCAAAGAAAATATGAGACACTACAAATTCTAAAGAATTATAGCTCCAACTAGAAAACGTTTATCAGAATGAAACATAAGAAGAAGAGAAATCCATTCAAAGTGAGGAACAAGACTCGGATAAAGAGGATTCCTGAAAGAATAAAGAACAAAACTCAGAAGAAGAGAATTCTTATCAAGATAAGGAACAAGATAAAAAAGGCAAAATTGCAAACCGATTGAAGAACATAATACAGTAAAAAATATTTCTAATCAGAATGAAACGCAGGATTTGATCACAATCAACAATGAGGAAGACAACCTCATGAAGGAATTGAGGCATACCTGAGTAATCACTAAAGAAAAATTGCATAATCTTAAGACTAATGTTGCAGTTGCAATAGAAAGGATTTGTATGCAACCAAGAAATTATATGCATATTAAAGTTCCTATGGATGTTCTTGAACATCTTGAATATACAGTTATGTGCACTTTTGAAGATCTAGAGAAACTTCAACAGTTAGAGAAATCTAACCATGAAGAGTTTGAACAGAGATTTCAACTACAAGAAAAAGAAAAGGAGATCAAAATATTGAAAACAGAAGTTACTAATCTAACATAAGAGATGGAAGAATTAAATACACATGACAGTAAAAGAAAAGAAGTACTAAAAGAATCATAAGAATTAGTTAATAGTCTAAACACTCAACTTGAGGAAGTAAATAAAGTGAAGAAGACCTAAAGATCCAGTTAACAAGGAAAGAACATTCTTACCACATGTTGGAATTGGAAATTCATCAATTTCAAAAAGACAAATAAAAGCACTAATGTAGATCTAATGACTCAAATTGAAGAAGCTATGAAAAAGGAAGTATCCTAGAAGATCAAAATAACTAAAAAGGAATAATCATGCTAAATGTTTGAATTAGAAGCCATCAACCTCAAAAGGATTCAGCTAGAATACGAGAAAGAAATCAAAATATTGAAAAATAAAGTTTTTGATATAACAAAAGATATGGAATAATTGAAGACATATGACAAAACTATTAAATGCAAAAAAGTATTGGATAAGACAAAAGAAATGGTCATCAATCTAAAGAATCATCTTGAACATGCTAAAGAAGTGGAAGAAGCCCTGAAGATTCAGTTGACTAAAAAGAAAGAATTATGTCAAATATTAAAGTTAGAAATAATCAATCTCAAACAGATGAATGAAAAGACAAATAAGATTGTCAATTTCCATAATAGCTCAGTTATCCTAAATATGATTTTGAAGATCCAAAGATCAGTTGATGACAAAATTAGTCATGGATACAATAAGAAAGAAGACAATGACAAATGGAGCACTATTTACAAACATGAGAAAGGATCATCCTTATCAAAAGGAAAAGGTGCAATTACAAAGTAATTACAAGTCATGAACTTTGTTAAGGAAGGAAGGTATTGAAGTAAAAAGGAAGAAGAAAATCAAATGACATATTTCTCAAGAGAAAATAAAATAAAGAATGGAAACACCTTCAATGGCTATTTCTTTTATTGTCATAGATTTGGCCATAAAGAAATGGACTGTAAGAATTTATAGGAAGGATATACAAGAAAATCCAAAAACTCAATTAGATGTTGGAGATGTATTTTTTTTGGGCACACTACAAACTTTTGTCATACAAGGAGATGTTACAACTATGATAGGTTTGGGCACAAATCCCAAAAATGCAAGAATAAAAAAACTAAATATTTGAATAAGTCATTCAAGTCAATGAAAAAACCTAATAAAAGTTGGAAGAAGAAAGGAGATGACAAATATCCAAAAACACAATTAGAAAAAGAAGATCCAAAAAGTAGAATATCTCATAGAAAGATATGGAGAAGAGAAGTTGAAGGAGAAAGAAAGAAAGATGATATTACACCTGAAAATGAAGAAATTAATAATAAGAACATGATGGGTGAAGGTCCTAATAAAGAATGTGAAATTCAATATGAAATAAATCAGGCCCAAGAAAAGGAAGTGCCTATAGAAGTATATGGGACAATATTAAATTCTGATGAAGTCATAATTTGTTAGCCAAAGAAAGAAAATACAAAAAGAAGTTTAAATTGGGTTCTACAGAATCAAAGGATTATGCCAAGAGTTTTTAAAATTAATAGGAGAAGATACCTTGTCAGGAAGAGCTACCCTTTCAGAAACAAAGGGGGAGAGTAGTCAGAGGCAGAGAGAGCCTATTGATAGGGAGGGTCATTCAATTATGGAAGGCTGAGCATGAATGTAGGGGGAGTTACCCAAGTTCATATTTTGGTCAACAAAATGCAGATAGACAGATGTTGATCATAAGGGGATAAACCCTTTGCCATTGATGTCAAAGGGGGAGAGTAACTTCATAGAGAAAAGCATCATCATAGGGGGAGTTTGTGTATGAAGTTAGTGTGTTGTCCTCAATGACAAAGGGGGAGATTGTTGGACATATTGTCATTGATATGTTGTCATTGATGTCAACAGTTGATGTCATTGTGATGTGATGATAAGTTGTTATGATGAATTGTCATTTTTTGAGTTATCATTGATGAAATTGTCATTGATGTCAACAGTGTAATAGTTAGCAGAGAATGAAAATGTCAGACAATATGCAGAGATTAAAGATCAGAAGGAAAAGTGCATTCTTGAAACATTATTAGATCAAGTCATGACTATTGGATACACAAAGTGCCAGATTAAGGGTAGGGATTGATTGTGGAGCACGAAGGGAGAATTAAAAAAAGTGTTAATTCCAATCTCTCAATTAGTCTACACTATTATATTACAAGAGAAGGACCATTGGAGGACTGGCCAATGATTAGATCAATTCATGATCATTGGATATGAAAGCTCCAGATCAAGGGCAGGGATTGATTGCATAGCGCGAAGGGAGAATTAAACAATGTGTTAATTCCAATCCCACAATTAGTCTAGACTGTTGATCGTCACCCACCAATAGGTTTATGATTGGCATCAGTTCCACTACTAGATGAGTAGTTTCCATTGCAAAAATCGACAATATTTTAAACATTATGCTAGTGAGGACCCCACAATCATCCCTGATCGTTGATTTTCTCCGAGAGAATTCTCGATCGTTGGATCAAGTTGAGTGGAAGGACATAGTAAGCCATGGAACATATCTCATGAAAGTGACATACACATGATCATCCCAAAATTGACCACTTCTGGTAAAATCGACCGAAGGAAATGTGCATGAAGGAATTTTAGCTGAAGACAAAGTTCCAAAGTAAACATGAGCCATATGATCATAGGTAAATTTTTTGGAAAAAGAAGATTTGTTGGATTTAAACCAAGGAAAAGAAGCATCGCAGAAAAATCAAGCCATCGATCTAAGATCACGACCAACAAACAACATTAATTTCAGGTTAAAAGTTGTGAGGGGGTTACACTTCGGGTAAAATGAGAAGTACAGAAGGTCGAAGTCCTGAAGTGGACATGAGTCGTCCAATCTGAGGGAAACTTCGGGAAGTATCCCAACCATTGGATCAAATCTAGTGGAAGAATGGGGTAAGACAAAAAGTGTCCCAAAGTATATGCAAGTCATCTAATTTAAGGAACACTTTGGGAAATATCTCGACCGTTGGATCAAGGAAAGTAGAAATATAGGATAAGCAAGGCAAAAGGATTGAGATCTCGAATACCCAAATTCCCGATAGTTATTG
The DNA here is from genome assembly GCA_900067695.1 of Picea abies. NCBI lineage: Eukaryota > Viridiplantae > Streptophyta > Pinopsida > Pinales > Pinaceae > Picea > Picea abies. Next base: position 2,130 of record CBVK0100691613.1, on the reverse strand, counting down.
GATTGATTTAATATTTTTGGGTTAAATGAGAACCATAAGATCTAGAAATTGCATGATGGTCATTGGATCAAAATAATGGTCAACTTCGGTGTTGACCACTTCGGAGAAAAAGGATTTAGAACATATGAGTTCACCCAAAGGGAGAATTTCTGAAGTCGCTCTCAACTGACGATATGAGATACATTTTGAGAGTTAGGAGAACTGTTAGATCCAGGAAAATAACATGTGTCACATGAGGAGATCTACATCAGCAAGGACACGTGGCGTAATCAGATGAAGACAAGTGTCAAAGTGCAGTTGGCATTTCAGGTATGCATGAGTCATGAATATAAGTGACATGTGGCAACCACTCAGTCAGTGCCACATCAACAAGTGATGTCACCAAGTTACGTCACTCTGGGATTTTGTACTTTGGGAGTTTCACCACCAGAAAATACCTAAAATTCTGAAGTTCTAAAATGAATGAAAATTGTTCATCATGCAAATAACATCCAAGCATATAATCTACTTTGATGAAATGATCTCTGGAAGATTGAAGGAATGTGAAGGAGAAATCATGCGAAGTATTGAAGGTCAAAGTTAGCGCTAACCGTTGATCTAATTGGCAAGTGTTATCGACCATTGATCAAGTACAGTGGAAGGATAAAATAAGCGTAAACCATGAAGTGATGTTAACCATTGATCTACTTCGGAGAGTGTTCTCAATCATTGAATATTATGGACACACATCTTTCATTCAGGATATTTCTAAAGAGGCTGGAAGTTGTGAAGGAGGAAGTCACAAAGTAATGACAGTTTCCCATCTCATCGCACAATTAAGACGTGATCGTAGATCTTGACAAGTGATCAAGCACTTATTTAGCCTAGCACCTAGTCACCACCTGCGGTCGTATGGAATAGATAAATAAGGGTAAAATAAGAGGCAGTGCTTAAATCAATGAGCCTGTGGTTTTAGGCATATGGTCATATTTAAGTGGTTTGAAGGAAGCGCATCATACATATTTAATTCGATAGAGAGTTAGCACTAGAACAATATAGAGAATCAATAAAAGATCAAATATGATATGTTGGTGAACTTATAATGCAATAGAAGCATGAGAATGATATGATGAGTCGATCCATGTCTGTGATCAACTCACGAACACAAAATAACTGACACACAGTCGTGATTAAAAGAGAGTTAATTCATGAGCATTATGAATAAAGAATAAAAAGGNGATTAAAAGAGAGTTAATTCATGAGCATTATGAATAAAGAATAAAAAGGAAAATGATATTATTTAAATATTAATATTATCATTTAAATGAAAAGGTACAATGGTTCAAAATCAAAATATGCAATGATTCAAATTCACACCAATTGGAAGATTATATAAACAAGAAATATTGGTGAGAAGAAATGTAGTTTAATTTGTTGAAGTATATATATTTATATATAATTGATTGAATGAAGGTTCATTCTATCAGGTTGGTGCTTATTTACAAGTTGGGTCTTGTATGAGGATTGGATTCCTCATATATCAGTTGGATCTGAGATCAACAAGATGGGACTTTTTATGAGGATTAGATTCCTCATTTCTCAGTTGGATCTAAGAACTAAAATTTGGGCTTGTAACAAAGAGTTGGGTCTCTCATAGTTTCTTGAAGATGAAATTAAAATATTGATCTTATGTATTCATTCAAGTTAAATAAATAAATAAAATATTTATTCTTTTATATATTTGTTGAGAAAATGAAATAAATATATGTTGTTCAGTTAATTTATGAAAAGTGGAAAATTGTCCAAAGTTTTGTGGAACTGATTCACACCCCCCTCTCAGTGTCAAGTGTCCATTTCAATAGGTTTTCATTGATGTCAACTCTTGAAGAAAGTCCAATATCAAATTATGGTAGCACAATGGTTTGGGTAATGGACCCAAGTTTTTTGATGGATAATGGTATGAGTTCTGATATATTTGTAGGTAAGACTACTCTATATGGATAGTACATTTCATGCCATTTCTGATGGTATATGGAACGTCACATAACTCCTCACGGTTAGGTATTTATGGCCATGCGAAGTTGGAGAAACCTCATGAGTCATCTAGAAGCCCCAAAAGGTCAAAGTAGTGAAAGTGGTTGCAAAGAAGAA
>CBVK0100691578.1:0-11821 GCA_900067695.1 Picea abies | reverse complement strand
AATATCAGTGCTTATAGAAAATATTCAAGAACTGACGATACCTAGACTAGCACGACCGCAGGTCTAGTGTAACGGATGTTATACAAAAGGACATATGGTGAACGAATGTCCATGGATGAGGGGAATGGGACCACCTCGGAATCCAATGGGACCCTCACCAGGACACACGGGAGGAGTTGCATGAGTATCTACAAATTTACCATTCCATAACCCCACTCCATATCATGCTTTTCCAGGGAGACAAGCAACACCAGCAGTTGAGTATTGTGATATTTTCCTAATCCATGGGCATGGGCCGAGACAGTTCCCCATTATGCAAAAATATTTGACAGTACCAAATACCGTACACTGTGAGTTTTTCACATCTACCACACACACCACCAATCAATGTAGAGCATTGGATGCACTTGCAGACAGACCACACACACCACCAATCAATGTAGAGCATTGGATGCACTTGCAGACAGGTTGGACCGAACAACATTTAGGGTGAATGAAAACCCTCAGGGACCAGGAAGAGGTCGAGGAGGTGGAGCCAAAGGAGACTTCAGAGGAGGAAGAACTAGGGGAAGAGGGCCAATCAGATTTTACAATTGTGATGAGCAAGGCCATATGGCGAGAGACTATCCTCATCTGAGGTGGCCATGGTGATCTCACTACAAAAATAATGGGCACGCAACCAAATATTTCCCTGAACTGATTGCAAAATGGGAAGATCAGGTACATCAATGAGGAACTAACCTCATCAGTTCAGAAATCAAGAGACTTATTAAAGGACAATTTCCCATGAGGAGAAAAGACATGAGTTGATGTTGATCATCTACCTCAGATCCATAAAGTAGCCCCTAAAGAAGACATGTATGACCCTCTAAAACAAAAGTTGTTCTTTAAAAATGCCATAGAAGTATTTCAGAATATCCTTGGCCCTGAGATGCAAGAGAAGCCCCTACAACCTATTGTTTACCCTAATATTGCACAATTCCCTGCTTCACCCCCTACACCCAGAAACCTTATAGTCACACCGAGACAACCTGAGCAACCTCAAAATGTAGTATACCTTTCGTTTCAATTATTCTATGATATTCTCGAGAATGACCAATTAACAGAGAAGTTGCACAATGCGTATACCCATTTTTAGAGAATGAAGAACCCACAGAAGTAGGAATAAGGACTAATCTTCTCGAGAAGAGTACTCAGAGAGTGCAAAGAAGAAAAGTATGAACTAGAAGAGAGTTCACACTAGTAGCTCAACTAGATGAATTTGAGATTAAGGATGTCATGTTGGATCTAGGATCTGATGTGAACATTCTACCTAAAGAGACTTGGGAAGCCATAGGAAAACCACAATTGACACAATCCCCAATCCAGCTAAGAATGGCCAACCAATATTGTAATTTCCCAATAGGAAGACTGGAGAGTGTGGAAATAGATGTTGCAGGACTGAAGACTGTAGCCGACTTTGAGGTGATTGAGATCATGGGGGATAAGGACCCTTACCCTGCACTATTTGGGATTGATTGGGCCTATGACAATTATGCAGTGATTGACCTAAAGAAAGACACCATGACATTTGAGGTAGATGGAATCAAGGTAGTTCAACCCTTGGATCCATATGTAGGAGAAGTAGAGGAAAGATAGATGGAAGAGTTGCGGAAGATGAGAAGACAAGAAATACTAGCTAGTCAAAGATTAAGTGAGAGAGAAGCACAGAGAAAGAAGTCCCCAGGAGGGTGGACAAGAAGGAGAAGGTGTGGAAGAAAGAGAGAAGGAAGTCTGCATGAATATCGAAGAAGAAAGAGAAGATTCAGCCCCTATGATAGGAAATATCGAGAATACGGCTGAAGAGACCACTCTAAAGGAAGAAAACGAGACCCCCCAAATCAAAGAAAACCACCCCGAAGCCAATGGTGCCAACCCCAAATTGACCATACCCTAAGTGTCTTATGATAAATCTGTTCCAGTACAATTAGTTAGTCAGTCACAACCAGGAAGTGTGAGTACATGAAGGATATTGGGATCCCCTGGTAGGTCACAAGAAGGACCGTTAGGTTTTATTTTGATAGGAGATCCAATGGTTCTTTTCTGAAGCAATATGGAGATCCAAAGGGAATCTAGATGAAAATAAGTTGGTTGATTTCCAGAATACCTTGAGAGGTTGCGCTCTCAAATGGTACATGAATATTATTGAGCCAAGAGTGCCAGGAATGCAAGTTCAAGCATTCACATTTGGCCAGTTACAGACGAGGTTCATAGTAGAGTTTAAGATACCTCAGTCAAAACAACAAGTTGTGTCTGAGTTGCACAAGATTCAACAAAGGGAAGGTGAATCATCCTGAGAATACATCCAGAAGTTTAAAGATGCTATAGGGAGGTTAGCAGATCTAATCCATGAGGAACATCAAAGAGAATGGTATATTTAGGGATTGCTACCTTTGACACAGATTTCACTAACACAACAATGGATAGCCACTTTGACAGACATCTTGGAACAATCAATGAAGATTGAAGCAATGGTGGGATATCCTGGGAGCCTAAGAGTGACCAAAACCCCAACAGATGCAAATTTGGTGCGACTACAAGGGAAAATATCAATGCTTATAGAAAAGATTCAAGAACTGACAATACCTAGACCAGGACGACCGCAAGTTTGGTGTACCATATGTTATATAGAAGGACAATTGGTGAATGAATTTCCATGAATGAGGGGAATGGGACCTCCTCAAAATCTGATGGGACCCCCACTAGGACCCATGGGAGGAGTTGCGCAAGTGTCTGCGAATTTACCATTCCATAACCCTAATCCATATCATGCTTTTCCAGGGATCCAAGAAGCACCATCAGTTGGGTATTGCGAGATTTGTTGAATCTATGAGACTAGGCCGAGACAGTGCTCCATTATGAAAAATTATTCGATAGTACCAAATATTAGAAACTATGAGTTCTGCGCATCTACCACACATACCACAAATCAATGTAAAGCGTTTGATGCACTTGCAGACACGTTGGACTGAACAACATTAAGGGTGAATGAAAACTCTTAGGGAATGAGAAGAGGTCAAGGAGGTGGAGTCAGAGGAGACTTCTTTGGATGAAGAATCAGGGGAAGAGGTCCAAGAAGATGTTACAGTTGTGATGAGCAAGGCCATATGGCGAGATATTGTCCTCGTCAGAGGCGGCCATGGTGCTCTCACTGTAGAACCAATGGGAATGCAACTGAATATTTCCCTGAATTTATTACGAAATGGGAATATTGAGTACGTCAACGAGGAACTAAACTCATCAGTTCATAAATAAGGAGAGTTATTAAAGGAAAATTTCCCAACCTCAATATCTTCCCTCGAGGATGAGAAAAAACATGAGCTGATGCTAATAATTTACATCGGATCCAGAAAGCAACTCCTAAAGAAGATAGGTATGATCCTCTGAAACAAAAGTTGTTATTTAAAGATGCTATAGAAGTATTTCAGAATATCCCTAGCATTGAGATGCAAGAGAAACCCCCACAGCCTATTTTTTACCCTAAGATTGCACAATTCCCTGCTTCAACCCCTGCACCCAGAAACCCTGTAGTCACACCGAGACAACCTGAGAAACCTCAAAATGTAGTCGACCTTTGGTTTCAATTATTCTTTGATATTCTCGGGAATGACCTATTAACACAAAAGTTATGCAATGTGTTATACTTAGTTTTAGGGAATGAAGAACCCACATAAGAAGGAATAAGGACTAATCTTCCTGAGAAGAATGAATAGAGAGTATACAGAAGGAAAGTATGAACTGGAAAATAATTCAAACTAGTAGCCCAGCTAGATGAATTTGAGATTAAGGATGTTATGTTAGATCTAGGATCTGATGTACACATTTTGCCTTAAAAGACTTGGGAAGCCCTAGGAAAACCCCAATTGACATATTCCCCAATCCATCTAAGGATGGCCAACCAATATTTCATTTTTCCATAGGAAGAATGGAGTATGTGGAAATAGATGTTGCGGGAGTGAAGACTGTAGTTGACTTTGAGGTGATTGAGATTATGGGGGATAAGGACCCTTATCATGTCCTACTTGGTATTGATTGGGCCTATGACAACTATGTAGTAATCGACTTAAAGAAAAACACTATGACATTCAAGGAAGAGGGAATCAAGGTAGTTCAACCCTTGGATCCATATGTAGGCCCCCAATATATAGAGACAATGGATAACAATATGGAGGGAGAAGACTTGGGTCAGTTGTACACTGTAACAACAGGAATAAGAGAATATTATATAAATATTACTACTGATGGATCGATAAGTTGGAGGAGTATACAATCATTGGATGAAGATTCAGAACTGGCATTTGACAGTTGGCAGCAAGGCTCATATGAAATATTCTCAAGGAGATGTGCAACTATTAGGGAAACTAGATGGGTCGAGACTGAGGTCAGATAACACCTAGTATATGATGGCACCTTAGGACCTGACATTTTTTTTCTCAACATGGAAGAAAAGGTAGTAGAGGGTCAAATGATCTCAGTACTCTATTTAGCCCTCCAAGACACCCCTGCCAGATGGTGGGCCAATCACAAAGCCTTAATCAGAAATTGGGACGATGTGAAGCAAGCTATCAAGTACAGGTTTTAGGATAAGGAGTAGCTGGAATCATATATGCAGACAGATTTCCAAGTTATGAAATTGTTCAATGAAGAATATGATACTAGAGCACATATTGAACAATGCGTGACACAGTGGAAAGTTGCATAAATACCTTCTCGCTTCTAGGTTCAGGTACCTCCCCACTCACTAGGTCCAAATCCTGAAAGCTTGGTTCATACATGAAGAAATCAGAAGATAAACCAACAACTAGAAAACATTGGCAGATCACTTTTGCAAGGACTTCTCCTTTACAAGTAAGTAACCTAAACTTGAAGTAGTCCTGCAAAGAATTAAAGAAATTCTTTTTACAGACAATAGTAATCAGAAATCAAACCTAGTGGTATGTGTAAAACATAGCCTATAACTTCAGACTAATCTTCACCTAACCTTAGACAATAATCCTATAGAATGTTATAAAATTGACAGGGATTCAGAAATCCCAAATGATTTAGAGGAATTGAGAAACCTAGCCATTAAAGAGACAGAAGGGAACAGAGAAATCTAGAACATCATACCCAATCAAACTGATAGTTCTTATAATCACCCACTAAAGTTGTGCAAAGTCAATATAGGTACCACAAAGCAACCTAAGATAGATATGGTGGGATATTACTAGGATAAGCAAAATAGTCAAGAAATACAGGGTTTGTTGCGGGAATATTGGTTTGTTCAGAGTTAAAAGGAATCAAAGGAGTTATGGGAGAAATGAAAATCAAATTAAAACCAGGATCAAAGTCTGTGAGGCATAGACCATACCACCTTAAACCTAGAGTAAAAGAGAAGGTTAAGAAGGATATAGACAAGATGTTGGAAGTTGGACTTATATTTGCAGTGGAAGAAGCAGAATGGGTCAGCCCAATAGTCATCCAGAGAAATAAAGGCACAGAGGATATTAGGGCCTGTGTAGACTATGGAAACCTTAACTCTTCCTGTGTGCATGAGCCTTTTACAACACCTTTTATTGATGAGGTGTTAGAACAGGTTGTGGGGAAAGAATTGTACTCATTTACAGATGGATTTTCAGGGTACCATCAAGTAAGGATTGTTGAAGAGGACAAAAAGAAGACCACATTCATAACAGAATGGGGGTTTTTTGCATATAATGTGATGCCATTTGGCTTAAAGAATGCCCCTGTAGTTTTCTCCTGGATTTTAATAGAATCTTTTAGAGAATTTATTCACAAGTTTATAGAATTTTATATGGATGATTGGACGATATACAGTCTTCTCAAGGAACATGTAGAGTTGTTATGTCTAATGTTTGACAAATGCAGAGAATTGCAGATATCATTGAATCTTAGAAAGTGTATCTTATGTGTACCACATGGAAATTTTTTGGGCCACATAGTATGTCGAGAAGGAGTACTGGTAGACCTGGCCAAAGTTGTGGTTATTGTGAACATGTCACCACCTATGAGTGCTAAGAAATTGCACTCCACGCTGGGGCACACAGGGTACTATCACAGGTTCATTAGAACATATAGAAATATCACTGCACCTCTGGAAAATCTATTGAAAAAAGATGAAATGTTCCAATGGACCCCAGAATGTGATAAATCATTCAAGACCCTAAAGGAGAATCTCAACACGATACCTATTATGATATTCCCAAATTGTGAAAGTGAATTTCACATCCACGTAGATGCTTCAAGCATTTCCTTAGGAGTTATCTTAGCGCAACCAGGGGATGGAGCCATGGATCATCCTATCTATTTTTTGAGCAAGAAGTTATCGCAAGCTAAGCATAACTATAAAATGACAGAAAGGGAGGGTTTAGCCATGATTTATGCTTTGCATAAATTTAGACATTATTTGTTAGGTTCTCATTTGAAGTTCTTTACTGATCATTCTGCATTGAAATATATAGTTAACAAATCTATGTTGGAAGGGAGAATTTGTAGATGGTTCCTATTGTTTCAGGAATTCTCTTTTGAAGTGATTATTAAGCCTGGAAGATGTTGTTTCAGGAATTCTCTTTTGAAGTGATTATTAAGCCTGGAAGATGCAACATAGGACCTGATCACATGTCTAGACTAGAGTCAGGGGAAAGTGGTGAAGCAATTGACGATCAGCTCCCAAATGCAGATCTATTCCAGGATGAGGCCATACTAGAGTACCTGGAAGACATAGAAGTATTATTAAGTACATGAGCCTACCCAGAAACATATTTTGCAACCCAGAAATTCCATATGGTGGTTAGATCAGCAGACTATCAGTTAATTGCAAGGAAATTGTATAAATTAGGACTAGATAGTATCCTCAGAATATGTGTCTTGGACCACGAAAGACAGGATATATTGTGGGAGTGACACAACAGAGTTGCGGGAGGTCATGCGGAAGAAAAGGCCACTACGCAAAAAGTCCTCCAAGTTGGACTATGGTGGGAAACACTCTTCAAGGATGAAAATGTATATGCTAGATCATGCGATGTTTAACAAAGAGTGGGTTGGCCGTCATGAAGAGATGAATTACCAATTCAACCAGTTCAAGCTCTATAGACATTTGAGAAGTGGGTGGTTGACTTCTTCAACCAGTTCAAGCTCTATAGACATTTGAGAAGTGGGTGGTTGACTTCATTGTACCCATCAACCCCACAGCTAAGAATTCAAAGGCTAGGTACATTATTACCACAATTGAATACCTTACACGTTGGGCTGAGGCAGAAGTTGTTCAAGATTTCTCGATCGATACTGCTACTAGGTTCATTTTTGAAAATATTATAACTCAATTTGGATGTCCTAGGAGTCTGACCAGTGATCAGGGAGCTCATTTTATTAGTAGCACTATAGCAAATCTTATAGCAGAGTTATTGATCCAACATCACAAAAGCATACCCTACCACCCGCAAGCCAATGGAACAATAGAGGCATTTAACAAGATTCTGGAGAGAGGGTTAACGAAGGTTTGTTATGTAAATAGGAAAGATTGGGATGACATAATTCCAATAGTATTATGGGATTACAAGACAACCACAAAGAAACTCCACAAGTACACATCATTTCAGCTAGTTTATGGGAAAGAGGTTGCGGTGTCTGCATAATTCATTACTTCAATTTTGTACATTTCACAAATCACACACATGTCAGAGGAAGAATCAGTTGCATAGAGACTCATGGAGTTACAAGAGATTGAAGAGACTAGGTTTTTAACATACTTCCATCAGTTAGTTGAGAGAGCAAGGAAGAAATATTGGCATGATAGACACATTAAGACTAAAGTACTTTGGAAAGGAGACAAGGTCCTACTCTATGATAGTTAGTACCAGAAGCATCCAGGCAAATTGTGCATGCACTGGTTGGGACCATTTATAGTTGCTGAGATCCGACCTTCTGAAGCAGTCAGGCTTGTGCAACTGGATGATATGTTATGGCCAGGATGGGTGAATGGTGCTCACCTGAAACCATATATGTCTCAAAACTGAGCTAAAGAACTATTTCTCTAGTTCGAAGGAGCATGTATAATAGTTATATTTGAGTTATTCTGCAATTTTTGTAAATTCAGTTAATAAAGTCGACATGTGCAGTGTTGCATCGTGAAATGTAGTTCATTTCTTTTCTATGTAAGTGTTGTTTGATGCAGAACTTCTTACCCTATAGCATAGGATCAGAAGCATCAAGAACCTATTAATGACAGTCATTAATATGACGGGGACCCCTTTGTGGTCAGAGGGAGAAAAAATCCAAATGCAATCTGAGTCCATGTGCCACACGAACCCAGTCCAATCATAGCCTTTATTACTATTACGGTACCCCATCTGAATTCGATTAAGCCATGAAGTCATGATACACAAAGATGCCATCGATATTCATGCTGATATCCTCATTCTTCAAACGGTGAGGTCTAGAATCAACCACGTCCCTATCCAAATTGCACAGTAACTATCAAAATCTCCCAATAGGATTTACCCCATTAACGAGTCCCTTTGGACAACTCAGATCCAAGTTGCATATATAGGGTAATGATGAACAACAATTATTTTTGAACCTACTAGCTAAACTCGAGTATAAGGCTTTGAGAACTTGATGTAAGATGCATTGTTTCCCAGAAAGCACTCAGATATTTATGAACTTTGTAGAGTGAGGAAGCCTGTGTAATCCCTCGATCTGTAGTGTGACCCCAATCCTTATTTCACTGTAGAATTTGCTATTTTTTCAGACTCACAATGCGAAGAGCTACATGGATCCAAAGCGACATTTCCAAAGATGTAGTACTTGATGATCCCTACGAACCCCGAGTTGAGTTAGTGGGTGATCGCAAGGGGAAGGTGGAGTAGGTCAAGCTCCTAGATCTCAACTTAACAGATCAAGTCTTATTCCCCTAGATGAACATATGTTTTCTGGAGTATCACTCCAAATGAGTTGGGAGGCATGTAGTTTGTGCCGAAGCCTGAGTTTATTAACTTGTTCAACTCAACCATCATGAACCTCAGGGAATTACCAGTGTTCGACACTAATGGAGAAGTTGTAAGGTGCACCAAGTTCCTGATCAACAGGGTGCATGACAAAAGTGTGTGTTTGGATAGGAGATATCCAATCCATGTAGAAGACATCTACCAACTTACTAGACTGTCCCTCGAGGGCGAGGACATGTCCAAAGGATTCTAGGGTCCCAGAAAGCACAGTAAGAAGAAAGGGGAGCCAAACATATATGAAAGGTTCCACACGCAGAGGGGGGGGGTGCACAACCAAGATTGACCCCATACTACCTGAGACGGTTAGGAATGGCTGCTACATCATGGCTAGCAAAGTCATGAGGTATTAATACAAGGGAGAATGCACACTGGATGCATTATCAGTGGGATTTTTACTGGATGCATTATCAGTGGAGGATTTTCTCACCAATGGCACTACCTTTAAATGGTGTAGCTACCTGTTGGAGGAACTGCTTGCAGCTTGCGAGGAAGCCCTGGAGAAAGGTGGTACCTTCACCTATGGATACTTGTTTCTTTCATTTTCAATGCTCAAGTGGATGACACCCACTGAAATACCATTGACACTAGAAGATAAGGGTTGTCTGAAAAAATGTTTGAGCCCTGGCATTCAAGGGCAGACTCGGAGAAAACAACATTTAACAACACAACGTTCTCCAAGTGGTACAATGGGATCATTGACGCAACACAGAGGTTGTGCATTCCACAAGAGATCCTCAACCACAATATGAGGAACATAGCCTTCAACATGAACCAACACCATACATTTCTATGGCCGAGGTATGCCAACGCAGAGGACTTCCATTCACAAATGTTGTCATTCTATTTAGACAAAGAGGCCTTCGATAAGGAGGTGATGTCGTGGCCTAGATTTAAACGCAACCCATGTAAGTCGGGGATGCACTATATTTTACCTTCTGAGTTGTTTAAGAAGAAAGGTAAAGAAGAAGGTGTAGGACTAAGCTCAGGCCTAGAGGCGTAGAAGAAAGAAGCTCCAACACAGACAAACTCCGAAGAAGAGGAGGAGACACAACCATTGGAGAACAAGAAGAGGACACTGCTGGTGTTCCCGCAAATTCTAGAGCAAGTTGTGTTGATAGGTAAGGATTTCCACGAAATCCTTAGCACTGTGTTCATCACAAAACCATTGGCTAAGAAAATTAGGATAGGGGTCTCTAGCACTGTGTTCATCACAAAACCATTGGCTAAGAAAATTAGGATAGGGGTCTCGATGAGCAAGGTTCTGAACCCCCAACCCTTCTCATCCACCATCCACCGCACTCACTCAATGGTTCAAGAAGCCCCCATAATACATATTTAGGACAACCCTAATCCTGACACTCATAAATCCACCATCATCACTGAGCACCCTCCATCACCACCAAAACCGAAGTCGCCACCGCCAGAAACTGACTGTCCACCCCAAACCACTGAGCCAGAATCCATGCAACTCAATCCCCCAAAAATACCCGAGCAGAGGTGTTAAGACCTAAATAATGGCTCATTACCCCTTAATTGGGGCATATTACTGTTAAGACCTAAATAATGGCTCATTACCCCTTAATTGGGGCATATTACATTAGTAATTTTATTTTCTTTATGTTTTCTTTAGTCCATTAGTTTTAATTATACCTCCTAGTCTCCTATATATACTATGGAGACATTTTCATTTGGAATCATCTTGTAATTGTACATTTATGTGGGCATAAAGAGGTTTCCCCCTCAAAGAGGCTTATTATCTGAATTTCTCTCTTTTTTAAGGCATTGAGTACTTATTCCAAGGTTTTTCTATGCTATATTGATATTTGGTTCTTAACATGAATGATGACAGTGAGACACCCGTTATGAATGTTGATGAAAACATGGATGATCTCAAAGATTATGTGGGGACATCAGACATCCTTGAGTCTTGAAACCCTCCCATACAATCAAGGCATGTTTGTAGTCTAACCATGTCAAATTCCGATGCATACATGCACAGTTCGAAGAAATTTCAACATTGGCCCCATTCACTACTCACTGTGCGAGGTCGATGAAAGATGAAATTGGTGATGGGTGTATTGGAAGTTCCATGACATTTCAAGAGAGTTATGAGAAATATTATATATATGAAAATAACGAATGATGACAATGAGACATCCATTATATTGAACATTGATGCAAAAATGGACAATCTCAAATATTATGTGGGACATCAAACATCCTTAAGTATCAAAACCCTCCCATACCATCAAGGAAATTATTTAGTCTAACTATGTCATATGTCAATGCATACGGGAACAGATTGAAAAACTTTCAATGTTGGCCCCATTCAATGCTCACTGTGCGAGTTCGGTGGAAGAAATTTGTGATGGATGTATTGGAAGTTCCATGTAAAATTTCAAGATAGTTCCGACAATGATTCTATTGAAGGGAATGATGAATGATGACAATGAGAGGTGCATGATGAACGTTGATTCAAATGTGGACAATCTCAAATATTATGTGGGGACATCAGAAATCCTTGAGTTTTGAAACCTTCCCATACGATCAAGGCATGTTTCTAGTCTAACCATGCCGAATTTTGGTGCATACATGCCCAATTTGAATAAATTTCAACGTTGGACCCATTTACTGCTCACTGTGCAAGTTTGATGCAAGATGACATTGTTGATGGGTGTATTGGAAGTGCCATGACATTTCAAGAGAGTTCCAACAAAGATTATATAGATGGAAATAACAAATGATGACAATGAGACATCCATTATATTGAATGTTGA
>CBVK0100691544.1:0-11350 GCA_900067695.1 Picea abies | reverse complement strand
GTCTCATCTCAATATGGTATTTTAGCTTCAAAACAGTAGGTGGTATGAAATTTGCAGTAGCTTTGGCCAAAGAATCAGCTGGGAATAGAGTGAATATTAAAGGACGAGAAGAAATTATCTATAATATCCCAGGCACAATTTCTATACGATCTCAATCTCATATGCTTAGCTTGATACTGTTATTTTATTTGTTTTACGATGAGCTCTGCATCACCATAAACTATCAGATGTTCAATTTTTAATTTTCTTGCAGCTTCTAATCCTAAAACTAAAGCTTCATATTCACACACATTATTGGTATAATCGACCTCCCATTGTAATCTATAAGAGAAAGGAATAACATACTCATTGCCTACTACCACGAATAAAACTCCAGCTTCTGCTCCTTCACAGGATGAAGCACCATCGAAGAACATTTTCCACATCCCTTCTCTAACATTTATATTTTTCTTTGAAATTTATATTTTCCTAAAAGTTTACCTTCTTGCATAGCAAAGTGTGATTTTTTGGGGTTAAGTGACAAACCAAATTTTCTACATTTTCAAAAGTGTGTCTAAGGTGCATCAAATGTTTGGCATCAGAATTGGAAAAAATTGTCATATCATCTAGATAAATAACAACAAATTTGTCTCTCTCACCAACGAGCATGATATCCATTGCTCTTTGGAAAGTTCCTCCTCCATTCATCAAACCAAAAGGAATTTTATCATACATAAAGGTTCCCCTTGGAGTAGTAAACGTAGTCTTTTCTCTATCATCTTCATGAATAATGATCTAATTATATCCTGAGAAACCATCAATCATAGAAATTTTTTTGGCCCCTACTACCTATTCTAAAATGTGGTCCATCTTTGGGAGCAGGTAGTTATCTTTAAGAGACGACTGATTTAAGTTCCTAAAATCAACGCAGAGTCTTATTTTGTCGTTCTTATTTCTAACGAGGACCAAATTGGCCACCCATTCAGAGTATCTGAGGGGAACGAAGATTTTTGCATCAAGGAGATTTTTAACCTCCCTTTCTATTACTGGTAGAAGAATTGGGTTTATCTGTCTAAGCTTCTGCTTGAAATGTTTAATACCATGTTTTAAGGGAATCTTGTGTTCAATCACAGAAGTATCATAAGTTTTTAGATCATCATAAGACCATGCAAAAATATCTTTATACTGTCTACGTAACTCAATGTATTTACTCTTTATTTGGGCCAGAAGGTATTTTGATATTTTGACCATTTTGGGATCCTCATTAGTTCCTACATTACAATCTTCAACTGCTTTGGGTTGAGGTCGCAAAGTAGACTTTAAAGGTATATCATCCTGGTCAAACAACCTTTATAAGGGGATCAAGCCTCTGGGAATTTTATTTTTCTTAAGTAAGATCATGCGGTGATTTGAAATTTTATCTTGGAATTTCTTCAAGTTTTCTCCTTCCTGCATAATCCAAGTAGGATCATTCTAATTTTATTGATATATGTGAGTCTCAGAAAACTCATCAACCATTTCCAGGAGCTGTTTGATTTGTTTGTCATCTTCAAACACTTTCCAGTGCTAAACATTTTTTGGAATCAAAGGTCTATGTCCCATCTCGATGTGATATTTCAATTTCAAAATAGTAGGTGGTATGAAAGTCGCAACATCTTTGGCCAAAGAATCAGCTTGTTGCTTTTGCATTCCGGGAATAGAGTGAATATTAAAGGATGACAAGAAATTCTCTATAAGATCCTAGGTACAATTTCTATAGGACATCAATCTAGGATGCTTAGATTGATATTGTTGTTTTATTTGTTTTACAATGAGCTATGCATCACCATAAACTATCAGATGGTCGATTCTTAACATTTTTGCATCTTCCAATCCTAAAACCAAAGCTTCATACTCACAGACATTATTGGTAAAATCAACGTCCCATTGTAATCTATAAGAGAAAGGAATAACATACTCATCGCCTGGTGCCATGAATAAAACTCCAACTCCTGCTCCTTCGCAGGATGAAGCAACATCGAAGAACATTTTCCACATCCCTTGTCTAACATTTATATATATTTTTGAAATTCTATTTTTTTATTTTCTTCTTCTATACATTCTTCAAAATCATCATCTATAGATCATATACAATTTCCTAAGTCCTGATCAACAACATTTATTGGGTAGTTATTGGGGTTTTGACGGTCACTTATAGTATATGCCAGTCTAGTTTCTTTATACAGTCGAGTGAATTGTCCACCAAAATTTGGGATTGTATCGTAGGTCATGTCTAGTTGAACCGATCCTCCTAACTTGGCACCCCAATATCTGGATAGAAGCATACCATACTTGGCAGGGACGTCAGCAACAACCACATCCATAAGGATATTTTTCACAGGAACCTGAGCAAGATTTACCACTAAATCTTTAATCATATCCAGACACTTAACCTTTCTAGAGTCAAACAAGTATAAATCTTGATAAGGTCTGGTGATTTCAAGGCCTAATTTTTCCATGATAATATTAGGCATTAAATTATGTGATTTCAAGGCCTAATTTTTCCATGATAATATTAGGCATTAAATTATGTTATGCTCCAAAGTCTAACATGCAATTGTGAAGTAAATGATCATGCACAATCAACATGATATAGAATGGAGAAACAAAATCCTTATTGTTTTCAATGTGTGGTTCAAACATGATTGTAGGTTTTTCATCCTGCAAATTGATAACATCAGCTTGACATTCAACATCAGAACAGTTTATTTCTTTAGCGATTTGTTTTTTATAGATCGGGTTCCTAGCAATTCAATCGAAGGCATTGGAATCTTAATTTTATCAAGTTCATTCTCTAAATTGAAAGTCTCAATTGGTTTTTCAATTTCTTTGGTTTGAAGATCACCCTCTGTATTTCTTAGCTTCTTAGTTTGTACTGCTTTCATTTCAACTTGATTTATTCGGGCAGCTTGTGTTTGATTTGATGGTTTTGTAATTGTTGCCTCATTCGCTTTGCTTCGTGATAAAATCTTTTTCAGTGGAATATTTGTAGAACCTTTTTCTCTTGGCCTCAAATCATATTTATGTTGAAGCTTGACCATTATTGAATCAGCGAGATCTTTGTATGTAGAGTCCCCTCGATTGTTGATGTTTTCATCATTATTAAACAGAGATTCAAGGTCTAAGGATTTCTCATAATCCTTCTTGGTTAGGTGAGGCTCAAGATCATCATCATTGAGGTTGTTTAGATATTCCTCTAATTCCTCATAATCTTGCAACTCATCTCCATGTATGAAATTATCAGTTTTAAACGGAGCTTGAATCTTTTGATCCTCATTTTTTATTTTCCTATGTTGTATCTGAGGATTAGGGTTTCTCCTGAATTGATTCCTAATGTATGGATCAGGTTTGGGGATTAGGGTTTCTCCTGAATTGATTCCTAATGTATGGATCAGGTTTGGCTTGTTCTATTTCCATCCTGGAGATTTTGTTTGATAGATCTTTAATAATTTTGGCCATCTCATCCATTTTTTCCTCTGCAGACCTTCCAGATCCAGAGGGCCCTGCATGTTCCTTAAAATGCCTGGGTTCTCTTGTTCCCATATAAACTTTAGTTTTCAACTTCTCGGATGCCATCATATTTGATTCAATATCTATAGCATCATCTTGCATTCCCGCTAAAGTAGTGGATCTTTTTTCTCTCAAAAGTTGAGCGAAATCGGAATCAAAATCCCCTGCAAAAGTGACTTTTGCAGTTGGTTGAGAAGGTTTAACTTCAACTGGGATTTTGTGATAAAGCTTATTAAATCTTTGGATAAACTCTACAGCCGATTCAGAAGTTTCCATTCTCAAGGCTCTGAATTCGGTTAGGTAATATAGATTTTTTTTTTCTCACCCCACTGCCTTAGGAAGGAGGTTTCCAGATCATTATATGATCATATAGAACCTACTAGAAGTCCTTTGAACCAAGTTCTTACCTATCCTTCGAAAGTATGTACTAAAAGTATTGTGTAAACATCCTTGTGCTCAATGCCAAGGATATCAACAAATTGATGGAAAATTTTTATATTTTATGTCGTTGTTAAATCCCCTTCTCCCGTGAATTTAGGGAGGGTCTTCATGTAATTTTCAGTTAAGTCATGCAGGACAGCAGGAAGGACTAAGGGAGCATATCTAGTGGTGACCTTGGAAAAGAACCTAGGGGTTAGATCTTATCCACCATCCTCTACACCTCTGACACCTCCAGCACCATCACCTCCAACACCAGCACCCCTAGCACTGGCCATTGAAAGTCTAGGAGAGAGAAATCGAGGATTAAAAAGGAGATTTTCAAAAACTTCAAAAGACCGATCTACTAATCTTTCGACTACTTCGGGATGTTGTGAATGAAGTTCGGGAAATTGATCGTGAGAAGACGGGAGATCTAGATTAGGGGGAAAAGGAAAACGTGAGCTTGGTTCCTCAGGTTTACCTGATGTATAGATAAGAGGAGTAATGAGGGATGAATCTAAGTATAGAAAATAATCTTCAAGGTTTTGGGGAACAAAAAATTTTACTTTGGGAGGAGAAGGAATCGGCTGAGTATTAATGATAGTGGGGATTGAAATGGATCCTTTGGTCTCACTAGTAAAAGTATCTATCAATGAAACAAGGTTGGTCTGGTCAATATCAAATTTTATTTCGAGAATAATTACCTTTGGAAATTCAAGCTTAACTTCGGGTTTACTTGTTGATGCTTCTACAGAATGAACTTTCTTAAAATTTTCTTTAAGAGTTTGTTCTTCAACAAGAATCTTAACATTAACTTGTGTAATTCTAGGTTGATGAACCTTACCTGCCGATGCAGAAGTTTGTCTAAGATATCCCTTTGGTTTCAACACATTTTTGAGATCCGAAACTGGCGTAGTCTACTTTTCGTCTGGGTTTTTCCCGGTATTCTTTCTACTGAATGCCAATTTTGTTTACGGTGGAGTTTTCAGGTGAAATATGAAGTAAGCCTTATTCACGTATTCAATATTTGTTCACCTTCAAAGACCAAAATTTACCTTGTCGTTCTCCTAGGGAAAAATGATTATGTTTCTCCATCCCCGGCAATGGCGCCAAAAAGATGTTGTTCTTTAGATTGATTAGAATCAAAGAATAATGTCAGGCATAAAAGGTTTTAAATGAAATGTTTTTATGAGTGATTTTTCTACCTTCAGTTTTCTGAGAAATAATCTTTAAATGAAATTATTGATAAGACAATACAGACGTTGTATCTCGTTATTGGAGTCATAATTATAATGTCAAATGATGTAGAAAGACTTACAAAACTGTTAAACAAATTCGGGTATCAATTACATATAAGTCTCACCTTGTTTTCAGTAGAATAAAAGTAGAAGATGCACCCTTGAATGGGATATAAAAATGCAATAATTCACACAAATCACAGGTCTTGTTTTACTCACAGTAATAATAGAGGAAAATTTGTTACTAAATGAATCGCTGATATAATATGATCACAATAGATGCAATACTAAATTCCAATCAATCACTCTTCAAGAATTACAGAAAGAAATTCAAAGAAATGGAAACACAGAAGAACACATAACTCAAATTGAACGAAACATAGAATCTGTGTATGCACTTGTATTAACTCAAAAGAAGTTTATCTTTTACATTCGGCAAGAATCCACCTTGAATAGATCTAAAATCTATGTATTTATACAAAATTTGTCACAACTGAAAACTGTTGGACTCCTCACAATATTTGAATAAAAATAGAATACATCCAAATAAAATAATAGTATGCAAATATTATTGAGTTTTGTTGGCATTTCCTCTGTCTCTTCGTCTGTTGGTAGATGTGCTCTCTTTCATTTGATCTTTGAGCTAGGTATGCATGTCCATTAGGGCCATCACAATCATTTGGCTTACTATCTTCGCCATAGGTCTCAATGCCATCAGTCCCTTTGGGTGTGTTCAGGAGGCAAGGAATTGCAGTTGAAGTTATGGGGGGGATAATTAGATGAATAGCTCAGTGTTGGCTTATTAAGGGATGGATAACGTTTACAAGGAAGAGTAATTGTTCACAAAAAGAATGATGGGGGAAAAAATGTCCAATGAGGAGGTGGGATGAGTGGATGCAAGAATGTGGGTGGTAGGTATAGACGGGGCAAGTGACTGTTGAAGGGTGAAAGGTAGAGTGGGTGGAGAAGGTGGATGATGTGCATGCTTTCTCATTTTCTCCCAACTACACTCACTTTTCCCTCTTCGATGCATTGGGTGCACCTATCCATTAATGCTACCATGAATCTTGAAGGTTCAATCCTTTCATTTAGTTCAAAAACAAACATCTTATTATGTATTTATGGCAGCTTCTCCTTGATCTTGTACACCTCTTGGACTGTAACCTGAAACTACGAACTTAGATTAACCAACCATTCATTAATTTTAAGTAGATCAATCTGGCTCATCTCTTGGATGGTTGCCTGAGTGTTTTCCTTGTTCTTCCTGGATCTTTGTTGGTTCATTTCTATTTCGATCTACCCCAAGGCTTCTGAGATATTATTCCCTTCGAACTCAATTAGCTTTTTATTTATTTAAGATAATGCCTCTATGCAAGCCTCTTTTACATCTCTGGCAAGTTTCTTGCCTTCTTCCAGATTTCTTTCCTAGGATTTTAGGGCCATTTCTCCTCTTACTTGTTTAGAATGAGAGAGAAGGGGAAGACCAGGGGTAATAGCTCTCTGCTTCCATATGATAACTTCTTCAAACTTAGACCAGGATAAGCAGGACTCTTTTTCCTTGACATAAATATCTTTTAAGGAAAGGTCTACTACCTGATAGCATTTCTGGATAACATCTACTTTTAGGTAGAGTTCTTGTTGGGCAACTTCCAGGCTCTCATTGACTTCTGATGCTTGTGCTTTGAAGGCCGAAATGTATATCATTATGTTCTTTGTTAGGGTCGGTCTGTCCTGCAGCTGCTCAATCAAGTTGTCACATTGAGTGATCAGTCCTTTTCTTTTCTGTGAACTCTGGTAGAACAACTCAAGGTTATCTTGTAACTGCTTAATTTGATGTTGATCACTAGCCCTGATTTGTTCAACGTCCTAGTTCATCCTGCTTCCGACATTCTTCTCTATATTGTATATCTGACTCTGCAGTTGTTATACCAAGAGGCATTTCTGTCGCAATTATTCGATCAAATTTTTCAGTGACCATTGATTGGCAGTGGCAAAATCCCCTAATGAACCTGCAACTTCTTTTGCAAACTCAGGACCATCTTTGTCTTGCCCATCATACACCAGTCTTTGCCTCTTATTGATTACTCCATCCTTGTGGTAAGATTCTCTTTTCATGATAGCCTTTCATTTCTTATTGAAAAAGAAATCTAAGGGAGGCATCTCTTCATGCAAGATAGGAGTAAGAACACCTACAAAAGTAAGTTCGGAACTAGGATTTCTTAAGATGGTCTGTAACGGGGTTAGTGATGCAATGGGAGAAGAAATTTCTATGGACGGTTCCTGTCATGTTGTATTCGGGGTGCCAGTAGGAGTAGCTAGTGTTGAATGAGGAACAACTTGTCCCAGATTCATAAAGGCTTCGAACCGAGATAACACTTGTGGATTATTCAGTCCTGACAGTGATGTTCTTATTTCATTAAATAACACTTCTGGGCGTTTTGGGGCTTCCTCATCTCTGCGCTTATCAGAGAAACTTGGCTTATATCCTGTAGGTTTAGCTTCTTGTGAAGGAGGTGTGAATTTTGATTCTCCTTGCAATATCCTTGGCAAGTTGTTTCGCCTATGCTTCTAAAAGCTGAGGGAACCATCTTCTTGGTCTGGAGGCAAAGTCTGGAATCTACTTCGGACTTCCTCATAAGATCTAACTCCCCTGAATGCATTTTCATAAGGAGAACTCTCATGAACATATCACTCCATGTTAAACTGAGCCAAATGATTTTCCACTATCTTATGTGGATCATGCTTCTTGAACTCGATGACTATCTTATGTGGATCATGCTTCTTGAACTCGATGTCAACTAATTTGACATCCTCCAGGGCTGCGGCCTCGATTTTGGAGTGACCGAAATCTAATAACATGAACATGACAACTTGAATGGGGAAAGTTGGCCAAACCTTTTTCTGAGCTACTTCCAGCTCTTTGTTGATACCTCCCTCTACCGTCTGGTATGCCACTTCTCTGCACACCAACCTGTTGGGTAAAAACTGTGGAAGGGCATGAGGGGAGACAAAGCAACCAAATACTCTGATATAGGAGAAACTCTCCTTAATGAACCAGTCTACGAGTTTACCTAAGTTCCCCATAATTTTTTCTGAAATCCAGGGTGGCGGGTGACCATAAATAGCCATATGAACAAGCACTACAACATTGTGATAGATTTCATAAAAGAAATCTATGTCGTTCTCCTCCCATAATTTGGAGTGATAGAAATGAATTGGTTCAGTACTGGTCGGGGTCCAACTCCAGTTCATCAGGGAAAAAGGGGTCATGAAACAAATGGCATCCATAATATATGTCGACATGTAAAAAAGAGTAGGTTCCCCTTTTGATTTTGTTGATTTATACTCAGCAATTTCTTTGGCCAAATTATCCGACAACATTTTGGTCCAGTTGAAGGTGTAACCTTCAGCTACTTCATTCATGATGGCCACCCACTGAACTGAGAAATGTGTAGGATTCTTCTTTCCAAATGGGCGACAAAGAATCATGGCTACATACAACATATGAGCGTCTAAAGACGTTGTGGCATACATGATGTGAGCGTCGGCTCTAAATTTTTCCGGGTGCCCCCACCAGGTCTTGACTATGTCATGGCCATTTCTAGCATATTGGGTGCATTCCTTTCTCTCAAACTCTAGAAGAAGCATGGAATTGTAAGTGTATTTAGGAGTAGGGGAAAGTTGGTACATTACTTGTACATGCTCTGGTTGAAAAGAGTCGACGACGACCTGCTGGTGGTTGATGATGCTCCTGGTTTGAATGTCGACATGTTCCAATGCCTAGTTTATCATATCCTTGTAGGGTATGATTTGTGGTCGTGCAATGATCTTATGTAGATCCTACTGTGTTAAATGTCTAATCTTAGTTGTAAAGGATTCGTCGTCTTCTTCAGTGAATTCATCTGGACAGTTAGTGATTTCATGCTCCAAAACATCAAAAACCTGCCTCCGAGTTTTAATGGCGTCCACAACTCGCAGAGTTATGTCTGATAGAACATCTGCATTCGGATTTGAATCATCACTTGATGCTTCGAGCTTCTTTGCATCTTTTCGTGGTGCCACAATTTTTAGGGGAATAGAATTAATCTACCTATGACAAGAGGAGTCTATAAGTTCTTCACTGAATAAGAAACTACTAATTGCAAATGGTAAAAACGATTTTGAAATTCAAAGTTATTTATTCGAAAAGTCTAAAGATCTTCATATAGTTCCACTGACAAAGAATTTATTAAACTTAATGGAATTCATTACTTGGTGATTCGCAATCCTTATTTAATCAATCATAAATGTCATTGATACTTCGACGGTTTGTGTTCAGGAGTTTTGGATGTGATGGTGTGGAAATCTTCCGAACTCGTGAAGGAGTTAATCTCTGAGTAATCACTTTTAAGTCTTATTTAATCGTGTTTAGAATGTTGTATTAACTTCAAGTATATCGAGAGTTTGGAATTCATAAGTTTTGAATATAGCACAAGAGAAAATTTTTGAAAACTGAAACTGTGAAGTGATTAATTGACACTTAATTATGACTAATTAAAACCACTAACCATTTAATTGATTCCTTGAAAACCCTTTTTACTTTTTGTAATTACTTTACTTTGACGCTTTGATAATCTGAGGATTGTGAAATCAAAAACTCCAGAAGAGTAACCCCTCGGAGTGACGTGGCAGGGATGATGTCATTCTGATGACGTGTCAAGAAAAGAGAGGTGCCACATGTCACTTGAAAATGTGTGAATCATCTGACGTAAATGTCAAAAATGAGTGCCATGTGTCTTCTCAAGGAAATATTTTTAAAGGACACGTGTCCTATGACTCATGTCCTTAAGTTATTTAGGAAATGTCATGAGCGGCTATCTTCGGGTTTCAGAGTTTCAAGGTTTTCACTGTTTGGGTTTGCTGGAATACCCAAAGCACGGAGCTGCGAAGCGATCGTTAAAGGATTTCTTTCAAAACTCAGGTGGCTTCAAAACTTCAGAGGTCATTAGGACCATCCAATCAGATTATAGTAACTCATCAACGATGGGTATTGTGAGCGCCTTGTTGAAAAATAGAAACCAATGGATTTATTTAAGATTGAAAGGCTATTATCTAAGTTTTTTGCTTTTCTGGGTAAGATTTTTGCTTCTAAGGGGCAAAGTCTAAAGTTTAAAGGTTCAAAATTATACGTGTTCCAACAACTACAATACTACAGAAAAGGAAGGCTTAGCAATGGTATATGCACTACAGAAGTTCAGACACTAC
The DNA here is from genome assembly GCA_900067695.1 of Picea abies. Lineage (NCBI taxonomy): Eukaryota > Viridiplantae > Streptophyta > Pinopsida > Pinales > Pinaceae > Picea > Picea abies. The sequence goes on along the minus strand of CBVK0100691544.1, from coordinate 920 downwards.
CTACTTGGGAAACACTTTAAAATGTTCACAGACCATTATGCCCTCAAATACCTAGTCAATAAGTCAGTGTTGTGGGGGAGAATTTGTAGATGGTTACTGTTGTTTCAGGAATTTGACTTTGAAGTGATAGTCAAACCAGGGAATTTGAATGCAGGACATGATCACTTGTCAAGGATCACCAATAGAGAAGAACCTATGAATTTAGAGCACAAATTCCCTGATGCAAAGTTTTTTTCAGTTCAAGTAACTGATGAATATTTTGCGGACGTCATTCAATACTTGAGCACAGGGACAGCACCACAAGAATTCAACACTAAGAAGAAGAAAAATATGGTAGTCAGAACTACTAACTATCAATTGATTGTAGGAAACTTATACAAGATGGGTGCAGACAACATCTTAAGAAGATGTGTACTAGAACATGAAAGACCTAGGATTTTAGCAGAGGCCCGTGAGGGAGTAGCTGGAGGAAATTATGTAGGAAAATCTATTGCGCATAAGGTATTACACGCTGGACTATGGTGGTCAACCATTCACATAGATGCAAATGATTACTTCCAGAAATGTGATGTATGTCAGAGGGTTGGAAAACCTAATAGACAGGACGGGATGCCCCTGAGACCACAAGTAACTTTGCAAGTATTCGACAAATGGGAAATAGATTTTGTGGGACCAATTAATCCACCAGCAAAGAGGTTGAGAGCAAGTTATATCATTACTGCGACAGAGTACTTAACAAGATGGGTAGAATCAGCACCAGTAAAATATTGCAGCGCAGAGACAACCACACACTTCCTGTTTGAGCAAGTGATCACTAGATTTGGATGCCCAAGGATTTTAATGAGTCACCAAGACACTCACTTCATTAACAGTATTATCAAGGCTATGACTGAGGATTTTGAAGTCTATCATCAAAAGAG
>CBVK0100691532.1:0-16084 GCA_900067695.1 Picea abies | reverse complement strand
GTAACTTGCTTCAAAGGGCTTGGGGCTCCAGAAGCCAAGTATTCGTGAAATAAGGGACAATGATCCTTGTCATGGCCTTCTGATTTGCATCTAATGCATCAAATGTCCTCTCTCTTATATTTTCCCTTATATTTTTTCATATCTTCGACCTGCAGTGATAAGCTAGTTAGCTGACTCAAGATTTGACTCATACCTAAGATGGATTCTTCCATAGGAGTCAATTCAAGTTTCATGGTGATCTCCAACACCTCAGCTTGTGAAGCAATCTTCTTCTGCATCAGAGGGACTATGATGTGTGGTAGGAGGGAAACAATGAACCATTCCTTGTTCTACTCGTCTAGGATCTAAAAACTCAAATGACCTGTCAAGGTCTTAAACCTTTGATCAAACTCCCAAACATGTTCAACTACTTTTTTCTTGATTTCTTTCAACTCTGTGATGCACTGCGATTCCAACTTGGGTTTCTTGAATTCAACAATCAACACAGTCTTAATATCGTTCAGTGGTTTTGGCTGGAAAACTCCTTGGATGAACTTCATGTACCAGCTCAGTGCACAGTCTCTCAGGGTAGTACTAAATTGAGCTTTTTTAACAGCTTTGTCGATGAAATTCTTAATACTCCATACATCTTCACATAGAAACCAGTGTTGGTTAGGATCTTCAGATCCATCTCCTCTAAAGGTGGGTAACCTCATCTCATCTGCCATATATCTTCCTAAGGTTCTTGACCGAGTGTGTACTGAACCACTTGTACCAGTTCTCTGAGTGTTCTGATAACTTAGGTTCCTCTTGTTAGTTAATGCTGTTAAAAAAACAGGGGGTGTATTAACAATTACTTCAACAGTCTGCGCAGTCCTTGAAGTTTCTGACTCTTCTCGGCGAGGTTCTTCAGTATTCTCTTCTTCTTCCCTAGTAGACTCTGAATGTTCCTTGTTCAAAAACTCTTCTTATTCTCCATTGTGGAACCCTTCTTCTTGTGCTGGTTCATGTTTCTTCTCAAACAAGTTCACCAGAGGAACTTCTCTGAAGGTTCTCCCACTGCACATGTGTCTGACCTCTGTGTCGCTATCGCTGTATGAATTCTTGAAAATTAGCTTTTTCAATCTGACCCACTATTGTATATTCATGATGTTCTTCTCATGCAATAACATCTTGATCTTCAAATTTAAGAAGTGTAAAAATTTTCCTCTCCATCCCTTAAAGAAATACCTCTCTGCTTAGATATACGACTCAACTCTGTCAATAGAAAACTCAATGATATACCCTCCAATGGTACTATCAAACCAGTGATCTACTACTATCGACATGATGTTATCAAATCTATTGAACTTCTTCATCAACGCCGACATCCAAACAAGCGGTCTAGATCTGATCTCAAACTGGGTATCTGCTAATCTGGCCAACCACTCCTATAGCTCTTTATGAATCCCTCCAAAGAAAATATCGTGTATATAAGTAAAGATATACCTTCCCAACCAATCTTCTATGATAATATTAGGGTTCTTATTCTGAGCTTCTGTGAAGTCCTTCTCTTGTTCTTCTATCCACTTCTGAATCTCTATCTTCAATGGAAACCACCTTGACATTCCCTCAAGAAGATCCCGGTCGCGACAACGAAACCATTTGTTGGCATAGGGGCAGACCCAGGGTTCAACTCTAATAATGCACCAACAAGCCCTAAATAATGGCCCTTTTGGAAACACCTGCGAAGAAGATGCAGTCTCACCCGAAGTAGCAATAGGGGGTTATAGGACACAGGTGTCTACAACCAGAGGAAATGCAAGTGGAATAAAGGCAATCACACATAGAGAGCAGATTATTATTTCCAAGCATAAACCTACTTCGCACAATTATATATCAGATATAACATATTAATGCATCATCAGAGTAACAGACTAAAGAACACAACATCAATCACACACAACAGTAGGATATACGTGGTTCACCCTCTCCCTAGGGCTACGTCCACAAAACTGTGCTTTATAATATATTAGTTGAAAGCTTACAGTTCTATTTGCATTCTTGGCTTGTAGATCTTCTCTCCTTCTCTCTTCTCTCTATCTCACTTCCCTGTGCACCCAGCTGCAGGGTTGATATTCGCACACAGCTGAAGATCTTACAATACCAAATGCTCTCACAACACAATACTCCTCTCTCTACATTAACAACAACCAACTCGGAACTAACTCTGAACGAAAAACAACAACAAAAACCCATCCCAGGTCCTCTTGAAATTTATTTATACATTACAATAGCTCACCAAAAGCCTTAGGCCAAAGCCTAGGTGTCAAAATGCTCGATACCAAAACATTAATGTCAACTTGACCCACGTTTTCAGGGCTTCACTAGCCTGTCTTTCCTTCCTTCTTGCGAGGTTCTCCAAAGCATCTACCGGTGGATTTTTCCGCTTGCTGAGTTTTCCATGATCCATCTTCCTTGCTGATATGTCTTCCTCGATATCCTCATCCAACAAATTTCTCTCTTGGAATTTGCTCCATATTTTCTACTTCCTTAACCACTTCGACCTGATCTTAGTCAACCTTCCTTTCTCGTAGTTCGTGTTTCACCTTTTATTCCATAATATTCGCTTTCTTCCATAACCAAGGGCCAACAATTATCAAGATCACAAGAAATATTGTTTTCTAAAGCAAACCTCTCATCTCATGAAATGCAATATCAAAACCCTTGTTATATCCTTAATTTCTATCCTATAGGGCCATAAGGGAATACAATAGAAGATGAAATATAAGACACATATATGGCTTAAGATTTAGAGAATTTTTGTAGGGTGTCACTTATCATGCATGGACAAAGAAAGACTTGTCACAAGTCATCTATAGTGAAACCCATGACACCCTCTGTAACCTTATATATTCATGGAGTTTTGAAGAGGAAAGTGAGGATGAGTTGGTTCTTCATGGCATGAGCCTTGGAAATCACATCATCCGATTCTCCATTGGTCTCTAGAATATCTAGAAGCTCTCCCAAGCCTCTTCCAAGGATATATATAAAGAATACAAATCTTGAGCATGAGGAGGAAGAATCATTTACAAATACATGCTACTAAAATTCAGAGGTGCTTCTCCATTTACATCAGTTGCAGTCAGGTTTCCTAGCTTGGTTGAGGAGCCGTGGAGGAGAAAGTGGAAAGGGGCAAAGGGGAATGCATCTACACCAAGAGGTAATTTTATTGATGTATTTCCATTATTTAAATTAATAGATCATTGGTTTTACCTTATGAATTTTTGTCTTTCATGCATAAATATTAATATCTAATTTGTTTTATTATAGATTAGGTTAGATCCAAGCTATATCTAGTATTATAACACTAGGAAAAGAAGTAGAATGGTATTCTGTCCTACACCTTGGGGACTTGGTCTTAGGGATTGTTGGAGCAGACTATTTTGGGGAAATTCACAATAATTTTTGAAGAAAATCAGAATTGGGACCATAATGGGAGCGCACACAAGAAGGAAGGAAAAACAACGTGCTGGACAATAAGGAAAACCAATGTGAGGAAGAGGAAATTCAAAGGCAGAAAGAAGGTCAACGCAACAAGGAAATGGTTGGATCGTGGACCAGCTGCGCACAGGAGGTTACAATGTGGAAAACCTAATCCACTTAGGGTTAGGGTTTTGGGTCCTTGTTGTAATGGTTTTAACCCATTTTGGTAGTATAAATATGTATTGTAAGATCTGAGGGGAGGATATCAACAAAATCAAGTTTTGAGTGGAAGTTCTCTAGTTTTGAGTCACAATTACTAGTTTTTGGTTGAGATTTGTGGAGCTAATGTTGAACCAGTTTTGGAGACTTATGGATTGTAACTAAGGGTTAGGTCACAAGATATGGAGCTTGGTGTGACACTGGTCAACCTCAAATATACGTATGTATTTATGATGTAATGCATGCAATGCAATGATTTGATGAATATGAATAAAGAAGCAGATGATGTCAGATCTTTGTGGACGTATCCCAGGGGGTGAACCACAGTAAAAAACTATGTATGAATGAAAGAATGAATGAATCTGTTAGAGTTAAAGTGCAACACGCACTAGATTATACGAGTATTTTACTGCAGAATGAATGTTAATGAATAAATATGGTTATAGAATGGTAGATATGATGAATGTAGAAGTAGGAACATATGCCTAACATCCCCATGAGAAACATCCATTCCATGAATGTAGATATCTGGTTCCTGCAGTCACCAATAATACATATCGGGTGATATTTCATTGTGCACTATGTGCACAATGTTTCCTTCTGGTGTCCAGAAGGGCTGATATTTTATAGGGTTTTGTTGGAAGCCTAAGGTAGAACTCGGGTCAACTCATACATCCAACACATGGTTTCATTTCCAGTTGGAACCAGTTGGAACTCAGAAGAACAATTTGGAAGGGACTGGTTGAGAAGGAAAATGAAGAAAATGCAACATTAGAAGGGAATGTTTAGGCCATGGAACCCTACTAATCAGGAGATTGAAATTTGGTTGGAGACAAAACAACTCGAGTTTGTGCAGAAAGATAATAGAAGTTCTAGGTATACACTGGGCTAGTATTTGGAAAAGTATGTGTTTACTGATCTTCATGAAGAATTTTTCTGTTATTTTCCAGAGTTTCTCTAGGAGTGAATATTGAGGTTGAAGGATAATCATCCAACTAATCAGATAAGATTAGTAGAGTGGACTATTGAGAATATTGTGCATTTAGAAAGAGTCAATAATAAATTCATGTGTGGAGTGGATTTCTGGTTAGATAGTATTGTTGCAGGATTTATTACCAAGTTTGCAGTCGATACCACAAAGTCATAGACTGCTGCAGAGAAGGAATTTTTGAAGGGACCAAGAGGAAGGTACATTCTATCACTTTACACGTAGATCAATATTTTATTGCATGATAAAGGAGTGATGAAAATGGATTCAGACAAATAAATCACTCTGTGGGCATGGGGGAATTGGGGGAAGCACTAAGGAAGATATGATATATGGAGAGGGATATGGAGAGAGGCTAGAAGAAGGAAGAAATGGACCCTATTATGATGGATGAAGAATAGACCAAGGAGATATTGGATAGAGCGAAAGTGACACGCTACGAAATACCCTAACAGTATAAGATCAATAGTAAGAAGAGGGTAGTAGTCGAGTGAGAGGGATTGGACATTGATGAAGAAGAGGTATAGGATCTCTATGCGATGGGGCATATTGAGGAAATATTATGCACCACATATGAGATGAAAACCAAAGGTCAAGGTTCCAACGCAGAAGAAGGATATCCATTCTAGATTCAAATTAGTGTGGAACCCACAACCTCATGTGCGACTAATACATAAGAAGAAGAAGAACTGATTAAAAAACCAACTATTAGTGGAAGAAGGATTTTAGTAGGATGAGGGTCTAGTGGAAATTCTAGTAGAAGTACAAGTTCAGATAGAAATAGTCAGTTATCTACACCACATGAAGGTGGTAGTGCAACAAATTTTACAATGACAAGAGTAGATCCAACTATTTGGTTACCATATTTCCATGGAGAAGGTTCAAAGGACCCAAAGAAGCATTTATTAATTTTTGAGAATATTTCAGTAGCCAAGAAGATTATAGATGAATATACAAAAGTGGCGCAATTGGAAATAACATTTAGAGACCATGAACTAGATTTGTATATGGGACTCACAGTAAATAGTCCACAAGGAGCGCTTACAATCATCACAGATGTGAATAAGGAATTAATCAATGAATTTCAGAGACCAAGTTCAAGGGATCATTTCATGAATGATATGATATAAATAAAACAGAAGCCAGGAGAGTCAGTTTGGGAAGTTGATCAGAAGTTCAAGAGATTGAAGGGTAAGTTGAAGTACCCTATCACAGATGCAACATAAACACTTATTTGCTAATTCATTATTTCCACATTTGGAGTATTGAGGTAGTAGAAGTTCCAAACTCAGGTTGAGGTCTTGCAAGCAACCTTGAAATTGGAGGAGAATCAATATAAGCATATAGATCCAACTATGGAAGAGTTGAGAGAAGATCTAAAGAATATGAAATTTCAGTTGAATCGAAACAAGGTTTAGGAGAAGAGGGAATTTGTCTGGTGCACATTATGTAGAGCATAAGAAAATCATAAGAATTAGTTCCCAACATTCGTGCAATATTTGGGAGCAAGAACGATGAATCCTTTACCCACAAGAGGGCCATGGTGTGAAATATGTAGAAAACATGGACACGATCCCTATCATTGTCCCATGATGCAAAAATATCAAACAATACCCAAGAGTACATTTTGTAACTTCTACAAGTCCATAGGATATGAATACAAGGATTATAGAACCTTGGAAATGATTAAGGAAAGAACCTAAGATACTTATAGGGTACATGCTGAACCAATGACATGACAACCTGCACAACAATTTAGAGTGAAACCATAGTATAATAATGCAAAACATTTTGTAACACAACCACATTATGATAACGTGTAGCAGTTTGCAGCACCACCATAGTATAATAATGTGCAACCACAATACAATTAGGTACCACAATATAATACACTGCGTGGAGACAATCAAGGTAACATAGGAGGCTTCAGAGGAGCAGGTTGTGGAGGAAGAGGATTTGGAGGAGGTAGAGGACCAGTAACCTGTCACAATTTTCAAAAACTTGGACTCTACACAAGGGATTATCCATAGCCACCTATGAAATGTATGTATTGTCACACAACAAATCATGATAGAGAGGAATTTCCAACACTGTTGACAAATATAAAGGAAAAAAGGAACCAAAACAATAAGATTGTTAAATGGATTACTGTGGAAACCAGAGAGTAGGATGGGAAAAAGATCAATATAGTTACTATAGGAGGAGCAAAGATAGGATCAAATGTAACAAAGAAGAATCAGAACCAACAACAATGGGTCAGGAAGAATACAAAACCTCAATAGAATTTTGATGCGTGCAAAGAAAAGGATACATTCAAGGAGGCCAGATACGAAAATTTGAAGGAGAAATTTTCTTCTACTTTAGGAACAAATCCAGGAGACGATGTACCAGTATATGATATGCCTCATCGTTTTGATTAGGCCAACAAATATTAGCCATAAGAACAAGCAAGTAATTTGAATTTTTTTTTGGGGTCTTGTGTGAAGTTGTTGAATGATAAAGCCTCTTTACAAGTATTACAAAGTCTATTAGAAAAGTGAAATTTTGGAGAAGAGATGAAATTAGAAAAAAAGATAGTCAATCGGGTCCGTAAGAAGAGAAGAACAAGTTGGGAGTTAGGGTTGAATGCAAATATTGGAGATTTTAATATGGGTGATATCATATTAGACTTGGGGTCTGAAGTAATGTTCTTCCTAAGAAGACATGGGAAGCCATGGGGGAACCTACATTGGGATATTCACCCATTCAGTTGAAGCTAGAAAATAAGCATAGGGTGATACCAATTGGCAGATTTAATGGAATACTAGTGGATCTAGATGGTGTGCTCACTATGGTAGAATTTGAAGTAATTGACATAGTGGATAACACTACACCCTATCTAGCATTGTTGGGACTAGATTTGGAATTTGATAACCAGACTATCATCAAATTGAAGACCGGGAAAATGATTTTTGAATCATGAGAATACAAATTCATTGCACCCTTAGAACCTTAAGAAGGTGGGAGATATGTGGAACCTGCAACAAATTTTTTTATTACAAAAGAAATAAATCAATTGTATAAAACTAATATGCAAGAGGAGGATTACATTAACCCAAAAACATATTGAATTCTTAGCTGGAGAAGCATTAGTTATTGTGCTTCATATTCAGAGACGGGTCTGGACGACTGGCAGTAGCATTTTCATGATTCAACTACTAGAAGATGTGCAAGGATGACACACGCACTAAGATGGGTTGGAACAGAGGTAAGAGAACCTCATACTTTTTATGGTCAGAATGATTTAGAATAATTTTTAATGAAGTTTGAGTTAGAATTAGTGGAAACTCAAAGGTTATCAGTATTAGTTATGACCTTGAAATAAACACGTGCACATTGGTGGGTTACTCACAAAGACAAGAACAATAATTGGTATCAATGCAAAAGATTATTGCGTATTAGATTTGACACAGAACAAGAGAATAGATATGTGGAGAAGTATGATATAATTAGACAACCCAGAGAACATACAGACAACTGTATAATTCAATGGAGTTAGTACCACCATAGGAATGGCCAAATCAATTTATTCATACATTAGAAGGCATCCCAAGGAATTGGTACACATAATTGGAATTGCATAGATAAACTGCAAACTGGGAAGATTTGCAACATAATTTTGTGATCACTTTTGAATTTGAACATGAGAGTCAAGAGAAGATAAAACATTGAAGTTGGTACAAGATCGAATCTTTGAAGAAAATGAATTTGAAGTTGTGACAACTTATCAGAACCAAAAACAACAGATAGTTAGACAGTTATTGCATTGCTATCACGTCACAGAAGATGATCCAACATAACAAAACCTGCACAATATTCAGATTACAAAAGTTGAAGGAGAAAGATAAGTAGAAGGTCCACAACTATAATCAAAATATTTTTCTGCACCACTGAAGATAAAGAAGGTGAATATTGGAACATAAGAGAAACCAAAGATTGCAAGTATTGGTGACTATTTGGATAACCAGACAGTAGAAAGAATAACAGAGTTACTGCGTGAGTATAGTGATCTGTTTCAAGAAACATTTTTAGAGATGAAAGGGGTAGCATAAGAACTTGGAGAAAGGAAGATCTCCTTGAAACAAGATGCCGAACCAATAAGACAAAGACACTATAGGTTGAATCTGGTGTATAAGTAGAAAGTGAAGGAATAAATTGATAAAATGTTGGAGGTTGGTGTAATAGAACCCGTTGAAGAGTTTGAATGGATCATCCCTATGGTAGTATAGGAGAAAAATCAATGGGGAATAATGATCTATGTAGACTTGAGGAAGCTGAATGATGTATGTTTTCATGATCCCTTCCCTACTCCATTTACAGATGAAGTACTGGATAATGTAGGAGGACAAGAAGCATATTCAATTATTGATGGATTTTCAGAGTATCATCAGATCATAATAGCACCAGAGGATCGACATAAGAATACATTTTCCACAGAATGGGGGTCATATTAGTACACAACGATTCCTTTTGGATTGAAGAATTCCCCTGCTATTTTTTCCAGATTAGTAGTAGTTGCATTTAAGAATTTTATTCATAAGTTTTTGGAAGTTTATTTGGATGATTGGACAATGCTTAGAATATTTAAGGATCATGTTGAAGTGTTAATATTGATGTTATAAATGTGTAGACAATGTCATATTTCATTAAATATTAAGAAATTCATATTCAACATACCATTTGGAATTTTGTTAAGGCATGTGGTGTGTAAACAAGGCCTGCTGGTTGACCCTATGAAAATAGATGTCATTATTAACTTACCACCACTTAATTCAGTGCGCCAGTTAAAAAGTACACTTGGTCATACAAGCTACTATAGGAAGTTTAGAAGGAGCTATGCGCAAATCACTGCACCCATGGAGAAACTGTTGAAGAAGGACATTAAGTAGCAATGTAATGATGAGTACGAACAAAGTTTGGACATCTTGAAGGAGAAAATGGTGACAGCAACAATTTTGGTGTTTCCAGATTGGTCAAAAAAGTTTCATGTTCATGTGAATGCATTTTCAATAACACTTGGAGTAGTATTAACACAACCATGAGAAGGTGATATAGATCACCCAATAGAATTTTCAAGTAGGAAGCTGCCAGATTTAGAACAAAGTTACAATACAACAGAAAGAGAAGGTTTGGCTATGGTGTATGCATTGCAGAAGTTAATACAACAGAAAGAGAAGGTTTGGCTATGGTGTATGCATTGCAGAAGTTCATACATTGTTTGTTAGGCCAAAATTTCAATATGTTTACATATCGCTATGCTCTTAGATACCTGGTTAATAAGCCAATGTTTGGGTAAGAATATGAATATGGTTGCTCTTATTTTAGGAGTTTGATTTTGAAGTAGTTGTGAATCCGAGAAGAATGAATTGAGAGCTAGATCATCTATCCAAGGATAAATAATGGAGAGTAACCAAGTAACTTGTAGGAAAATTCCCAGATGCACAACTCTTTTCAGTACAGATTGATGATGAATATTTTCCTGACATTATTGAATTTTTGAGTACAAGATTTTCTCCAAAGGAATATAATACTGCGCAGAAGAATAATTTGGTGGTTAGAGATGTAGACTACCAACTTATTACAGGTCACTTGTATAAACCAGGAGTAGATAACATTCTAAGGATATGTGTCATGGAGCATGAACAACCTATTGTCTTAGCAGAAGCATATGAAGGAATAGCTGGAGGACACCATGCAGGGAAGGCTACTGTGCATGACTATGGTGGCCAACATTTTCTAAAGATGAAAAGGAGTATTTCCAGAATTTTGATCTATATCAGAGAGTAGGAAAACCATCTAGGAGGGATGAGATGCCATTAAGAAATCAGGTAAGTCTTAAAGTATTTGACAAGTGGGAAGTAGATTTTGTAGGACCAATTAATCCACCAGCTAGAAGATCAGGAGCAGGATAACTCATTACAACGAAATAATATTTAACTAGATGCGATGAAGCAACAACAATGAAGGATTGCAACACAAATATTGCAACACACTTCCTATTTGAACAAGTGATCACAAGGTTTGGATGCCCTATATTTTTGATGAGTGATCAGGGAACTCATTTTATCAATAGTACCATCCATGCAATGACAAAATAATTTGAGATACACCATCAAAAGATCACTCCATACCATCCTCGGGCTAATGGGACAGTGTAATCATTTAACAAAATATTGGAGAATGCCTTAACCAATATTTGAAATGTGAACATAGATGATTGGGATTTGAAGATACAAACAATATTATGGGCTTATAGAACTACATGAAAGAAGATAACATGCCAGACACATTTCATATTGGTGTATGGACATGAAGAAATAGTCCCTTTGGAGTATTTGATACCTAGTATTTGCATTACAACCATTACAAAAATGAAAGAAATAAGTGCAATTCAAGAAAGATTGGCTCAACTTATGGAATTAGAAGAAGACCAGATTATAGCTAGTTTCCATCAGGAAGTACATAAATAAAGGGACAAAGCTTGGAATGATAGGCACATTAAGAAGAAGAAATTTAAGGAAGGAGATATGGTTATCCTCTATGAGAGTGAATATTTGCAACACCCAGGGAAGTTCAAGATGCATTGGCTAGGGACATAGGAGATAAAGTATGCCACAAATGGAGTTGATGTGCAACTGAAAGATTTAGTAGGCAAGGAGATTCAAGGATTGGTGAATGGTAGTCGAATGAAACTATATAGGGACAGTCGACCTAGTAAACCTCAGTAGTCACAATGCATAAGATTATAATTGTACATAGTGTAAGAAGGAAAAGAAAGTGGAAAAATGAGAAAAATAAGAAAAAAGAAGTTAGATTATGGACAAGTGTTAGAGTTTAAGGAAACAATGCGCATCAATAGTTAGTAAGTGGTATGATAGAACAAGAAGACACTTCATGATAGAAAAAGGTGAGCACAATGCATTAGGACAGAGAGCAGCCGGAAAAAGAAAGACGATGACTGAAAAAGTGGGATATGCCAGAGCATTTATGACAAGAGCTATAAAAGAAGGAAAATTACATAGCACGACTCATTGTGAATTAGAGTAGATGAGAGTTAAGGACAAAAAAACAAGTGTGAGAATATATTTTCAGAGCATTCAATGGATATTCAAGGAGACATTTTCAATATTTTGCAGCATGGTATCATCGAAAGTTGGGGCTCCCAACCATACTATAAGAAAGAATCGCAACGCCATCAGATCTCCACAGGAGAAATCACCAGAATTTCAAAACCCTTGTCAATAGGAAGGAGTCATAAATGTGGATGAGATTCCATCACCTGTGATTGAACCAGTCAGTCCAACAATTTTCAAAGAATAGGATCCAATAGGAATGCAAATGGATGTGGATCCGAGGGCTGAAGAAAAAAAGTCTACACAACAGCTGGGTTTGGGAGCGCCATGACAGACAAGCAGGGAATATGAAAAAAGAACAGAGTCCGATGAGCCTAGGGAAGAGGATAAAAAAGTATAGAAACCTATTGCAGAGAAAACTTCACAAAAGAAGAACAAGAACAGGTCAAATATGTCATAGGAAAAATGAATTCCGATGCAGAGGAAGAAGAAGAAGTTCATCAAGAGGAAGGACCATCAACTGCGACAAAGAATAAGAAGGGAAATAAACCAATCCATAGGTTGCAATGAAAACCGACATAAGTTACAATAGCAGTACTGTGCATACTTGAAGGCATTACAATCTTGCCTGGTATTTAGGACATGTGGAGAAATTGAAATATGCGGACCAGGCCATTTCAAAAAGGGAAAAGTTCCCTAAGTTCGAGCCACAGGTATATATGGAGAGAAAAGGGATAAGTTCATTAGGATTTCCAGTATTAAAGCCAAATCAATGGATTACAGGGTTATACAATACATGAATAATGAACTTATTAGAAATTCCACATTTTAGAAGGGGTAAAGATGTTAATAACTGCATGAAGCAATTACTAGACTTCGTGCATGGAGGTGTTATGTGGATGGACAGACCAATGTCAATTGATGTGGACCTAATTGTAGAATTAACAGGTCTACCAACTAATGGAGAAAATCCAGAGCCATACCTAGATGACAAGACTAAGGAGAAGGATAATGTTGAAGAAATGAAGAAGAATTTTAGCATTGATAGGGGTTCAAGAGGGTTAATAATCAACAGGATCAATGAACCTGCGATAAGATTGGAAATTAAGTTATTGGCATGCAAATTATTGAGGAAGTGTTGCAAATAGGAAGCACCAACATGTACCATAGCAACAGTTGCGCAGTGCACGAAAGGAAGCTTATTAAGCTGGGCCCCATAATCATTGAATCTATTTTTGGATTATTTCCAAGATGCACAAGATTTGGGAACATAGTTCCACTATTCATGGTTGATCATACTCATAGCTTTGGTGGGTTGGGGACACCCCAAATACAATGTATTTTTCCAAAGGATTGGAAAGTGTCGCGCGATGCAACACATAACTTTATGGCACAGATCAAAAAAGGTGGCTAAGACATTTGCACATTTGCGATGTATTTTGAGGAAATACAAGAAAAGGTGGCTAAGACATGGAGGATAACACCAGAAGTGGTGGAGGAACATAAACACATAGCCAACTTTAAGGTGTCAAGACACAATGTTTGGATTCAGGAAAAAAAAGATCCAAAGAAGAATTGGCTGCAGATGAGGTATTGTGTGACCAGAGAAGAAGTCCAATGGGCCATGAAAGACTGGCCATATTAATGTAAGGTACCAATGAATTCAAAGGAGGCAACAAAATGAAAGCAGACAGTAGAAGCTAGCACGTCGCAAAAATTCAGCTGTCCAATAGAAAATACAAGGAGGGTTGCAGAGCGCAAAAAGGATATTGGAGGGAGCAAGACAATGAGAAAACCAAGGCAAAAGAAAATTCCAAAGCCTTCAATGGAGGAGAAATACCATGCCAAAGTAACCAATGGAGGATTACAAAAGGATAAAGATGTTCCCATGCAGGGGGAACTCGGAGGAGGCGATGTGCCCAACATATAAGTACCAACAAATTCAACGCAGACAAACACTTTGTAGATGAAGAGGACCATGCTATAGGCAACATACAAGAGAAAGAAGATGAAAGCACACAAGAATGTCCTTGAGTTGACCCTAACAAAGGATGATGCAAAGATGGTCACAAAAAAGGTCCAGAACCGCACAATAGAGTTGTGGGACGATGCTGAGAAGAAAAGAGAGGAGATCATTAAAAATATGAAAGAGATTAAGGATACATTGGCACAACTGCAATTAGACACAGTGCAGTAGAAGGAACATGTACAACCATAATAGACTGCATAGGAAAAGACAGTGCTAGCATAGGAAACAATACAAGTGATAACCATGGGGAGCGAAAATTTTCCTATTACTGAGGACATGTTGCAAGTGGATGAAGAGACAACACAGATGCAGTTGAAGGACATTGATCACTTGGACTTGGCGCTGGACAAGGTCCCCATGCAAGCGTCGTATAAATTTCAAGTTAGTGTTGCATAGGAGATCCAATCAAGATCTCGAGAAAATGCGATAGATTTATTATTGGTCAAGCAATTAAATGACATGCTGAAGATAACAATCGACTAGGTTTAGGTTGAGATAGATGACATGAAGCAACACACATACCATATGGAACAACGTGTAGAAGAAGTATTCAAGATGATTGCTGACAACGCAGAGGAAGGAAATATAAAAACGTAAGAGAATATTGAGAAGATAGCACAGACAATGGAAAAATATAAAAGCCATATCACATAATTGATGGCACTCTTACAACCAAGCACTCCACCAGAGGTCAGATCACAAAGGGTCCAGGAGGTGACAGATCATAAGGAGAACATTGCACATAGATTCAAGGAAATTGTAGAGTTATATGATAGAAGCGCATAGCTATGGACGAGCCTACAGAAGGATGACAAACTGCAGAACTTAGATAAGAAGGAAGAAGGAGTAAACACCACAGTGTAGGATTTTGTACAAAAATAGAAGACGATGACAATACAAGATAGGTTGAGAAGTGTGTAGGAGTTGAAGAACTTGCAGGTAGAATTGAAGAATATACAGGCAGAAAAATAGTCAAGGTGGGCTCAATTGGATCCATTGCAAGAGAAAGAAGAGAAAATGTTGATTGATATTGATGTAGCCAAAGGGGAGAATAGGAAAATTAGATTGGAGACAGAAGAATTGATGAAGGAGCACATCCTTGTGCATACTATGGAGTCTGTAGCAAAGAAGAGCACACATGCAAAAACTTGAGCTGAAGACATTTCAGGCAGATTCCAGGAGTTGGAGAAATCGGTCCAAGATGCAAACACTGTCTGAGTGGCTTGGGATGAGCCAAAGGTAAGAGTTGGGGGGTTGTTGACGCAGGTTATTTTGGGGAAATGTACAACAATCAATGAAATAGTTGAGAATGGGACCATAATAGGAGCGTGTGCTAGAAGATAAGGAAAAACAACGAGAGGAAGAGGAAAGTCAAAGACAGAAAGAAGGACATTGTGACGAGGCAACAATTGGATCGTGGACCAATCGTGCATAGGAGGTTACAATGTGGACAAACCTAATCCACTTAGGGTTAGGGTTTTGGTCTTTGATGTAAAGGTTTTTTACCCATTTTGGTAGTATAAATATGTAGTGTGAGATCTGAGGAGGTATATCTAAATATTATGTGTGGAAGTCCTTTAGTTTTGAGTCAGAGTTACTAGTTTTGGTCTAAATTTGTGGAGCTAGTGTTGAATTATTTTTGGAGACTTATGGATTGTAATCGAGGTTCAGGTCGCAAGCTATGGAGATTGGTGTGACATTGGTCAGCCTCACCTATACATGTGCATTTATGCACTTCTAATGTAATGTGCACAACGCAATAATTTGATGATGATGAATAAAGAAGCAATGAATGCTAGATATTTGTGGACATAGCCTAGGCGGGGTGAACCATGGTAAAATCATGTGTCTTTGTGTGGAATTTATCATTTATATGTTGCAATGGTTTATGATGAATGAATGAATAAATCTAGTAGTAGTAAATGCATCGCGCACTAGATTAGTCTAATATTTACTACATAATGAGTGGTAATGAATGAATATGATGCTAGATCTGTTGAATATTGAAGTAAGGAGAAAAGTAGAAATATGTTTAAGAATCCCATGAGTGAAATCCCTTCCATGATTACAGACATCTGGGTCCTATAGTCACCCATAAGCCATCTCGAGTGAGACTATGTTGTGCATTCTATGCGTAGTGTTTCCTTCTGATCTCCAGAAGGGCTGATGGTTTCTAGGGTTTTGTTGGAGAACTAAGGTAGAACCTGGCTCATCCCATACATCCAACAGCAAGCCAAAGGATAATAAGGGTAATGGGAAGATGAAGAAGGACACTGGAAAGTGGTGCGACTT
>CBVK0100691494.1:0-17847 GCA_900067695.1 Picea abies | reverse complement strand
AGAGTCTGGTGTAGATGATCCTCTTTTTCAAAGTGATTCGTTTAGAACCCTGTTTCATACTACTGGAATTTTTAATCCTAGCTCTATCCCTATTCGTTCCTTTTGGACGACCTCTTTGGGACACAATATTTTTGATAAACTAGGAATGATTCCTAATCAACCTATGGTATCACAAACACCTGTGACTTACACTACTTATATAATACCTTTAGATCATTTTACTGCCACAACCAGTAATGTCTTCACAGTTTCAAACCAATTGTTGGTTGGTTCTCACTCGATTCTCCCTCTCCATATTGTTATCTCTACCATGGTCCCACAAGCTATACTTGTTTCTGCCAGAAATGTGGTTCTCACTCAAGTTCCTATTGGAACACCTCTTCCACTTAGGTAAAATACGTCACTTCCTCCTGGGTATAATGCTTTGAATACTTCCAATGTTATTCCTACCCAGAATCCATCTGGAGGGTCTAATATTTTTTTTCCTCCTAGGTATAATGTTGCTAGTCATTGTGTTATCACACCTACCCAGGTTCTCTCTAGGTGGCCTTATATTCCACCTCCACCTTCACGTGGAGGATTTAATCATCCTGGCCCTAGTATCTCTAATCAAGTTGGAGGCACTAGTCATTTTTTCGCTTCTAGTTTTCAAATTCCTGTTGGAGGTCAACCTCAAGTTGGGGGCGCTTCTAGTTTTCAAATTCCTGTTGGAGGTCAACCTCAAGTTGGGGGACAACCTCAAGTTGGGGGGAAACCTCAAGTTGGAGGCCATAACTCAGTTTATGGGAAAAGTATACCTGCATTACAATCTCAACCTTAGAATATTCCTTTCCAAGGGAATCAACAACTGTCTAGGGGGAAACATCCTCAAGTTAATTCTTTTGTACCCCCTAATCTCAGAGAACCATATCCAGGTTCTATGAATCCTACTTGGGGTCAAAATTTTCAGTTTAATTCTCCTTTCCATGGGAGCTTACCTAATCAACCAAATCATGTTGGCTATTCAACTCAAAATCCTCCACGAACGAATTTTTTAGGACTATCTAACTATCTATAGACTGCTTATGGCTCTACTGGTATACCTACGGGACTTCCTCCTCAAAAATACCAGTTTCCTCAAGTGAACAGACAGTTGCCATTTCTTGCTACTTTAGATTTACCGGATTTATCTAGTATTTTGAATGATCCTATTTTTCATTCTCCTTATTGGCCCTTCATACCGGCCAAATTACCATATGACATTCCTAAGTTTGACAGTCAATCGAGAGAAGACCCAAATAATCACGTCATGACATTCCATCTTTGGTGTTCGTCCAACTCATTGATGGATGACTCTATAAGATTACGAATTTTCCAATGAACTCTTACGGTTTCGACAACCAAATGGTATATTGAGTTACCATGAGGATTCTTTAATGACTTCAATACCCTAGCCATGCCCTTCTTAACGCATTACCAATTGCCAATTCTATATGAGACAGGAACTGAAATTTTGAGTTCATTTAAACAATCCTCTTCCACTCATATTTATGATCATATTCATGAATGGAGGAGAAGAAGACGCTTAATTAAAGTTCCCCTTCTTGATCAAATATTGTCCAAGTGGTTTACCAAATCACTCATTGGTCCTATAGCCCTTGATGTTGCCATGGGTGGTGTCATCACTAAAGAGTAGGCAATTAGTCGTGCTCAATATATGGATCTCCTTTATTCACAAATGAGTACACTATATGACTTGATCCCTGATGCTCCTCGTCCTTCTATGAATCCTACCCCAACACCTCCAGTAGATTCTCACACTATTGATGGCATGATTGGCACTTTTCATGACGAGAATCAGTCTAAACAAGCCAGTCATACCAATCCCAAGTATACTACTTCTAATGTACAAAATACTCATAATCCAACTCCTTCACCTGGTAAAACCTATGAATTTAATTCGGTTCAATCTACAACTACTGGTAAAAATCAAAATAAAAAGAAAGGGAAGGGTAGGAATAAGGAGGACAAAAATAATAATCAACAATATGAGAAACCCAAAACACAACCTGTTAATGACAAGGACAAATGTAAACCTCATTATCCTTGCCTTATCTGTGGCGAGGATCATTATACGAAAGATTTTCCACGACGTGCTGAGGTTACTAAGTTACTGCAAGGGACCGGGACACCTCCTACACCCACCATCTTATCACAATCGTTTCCTTCTCAGCAGCAGGCCCAATTTGTCATTCATGACCAACCTTCTCCCTCTACCACATCCTATGTACTTATGTGTACTGGTGTATCCAAGAAGAACGAATTTGTAGTCACAACTCGAGCCAAAGATTATTATCCCTCGAAAAAGAAAGTTGATGATTTACCATCTCTGTTGGTTCAACCTCCTCCACCAACTTCACATCCAAATGGTCCTCTTTATATCGAAGGATCGTGCCTAGATACATTTCTTCATCCTCCTCCCAAGGTCTTTGTTCGAAATTCCTCATTTAATCCTCACACACGTGCTGCCCAAAACTACAATATTGTAGAAGACCTTGTGCAAACACCCTCTGTGATGTCGGCTCTCGAAGTCCTTCAAAGGACCTTGTGCAAACACCCTCTGTGATGTCGGCTCTCGAAGTCCTTCAAAGTTTTCCTACTCAACAAAATGTGTTGTTAAAGGTTATTGGTGGAATTGATCCTACTGATACTAATTTAATAATATTTGACTTGGAAGATCATATTCCAAGGCTTCCTCCTCAGTTAGCATTTTATATACAAGTTGTTGTGGAAAATAAGAATATTTGTCGAACTGTTATTGATGAAGGAGCCTCGAATTATGTCATGTACGTCACTTGTTGGAAATCTATTGGCTCTCCTGCCCTTACCGAGTCTCACAATACTCCTAAGGATTTTAATGGTATAGGGTTTAAACCTTATGGTGTTCTTCCTTCATTGTCTATTATGTTAGAAGTTAAGGTAGTTAATGTTGAGGTTGAGGTATTTGATGCACCTCTCGATTACAACCTTCTACTTGGCCATAGCTGGACTGATTCCATGCATGAAGTTATTTCTACTCTTTTCCATGTGTTACATTTCCCACACCAAAGAAAATTCGTTACCATCGATCAGTTGGCCTTCTTTAATTCTGATTCACGTACTAGCAACGTACCTTTCTTTTCGAAAACACCTCCTGGTTATGAGAATCTTTGCGTGGGTCTCTTAAAATATTCAATGTTAATGGGTACATTTCCTATCCCACCACCCAATATTCCTCCTCCTTTTTTCACCTCGATTAACATGGTATTGACCTATGTTCGTGAAACCCTTGAGTCTTATGACCCATGGATAGTACCTATCTTTGGTGACTATCTTCGTTATGACGACCAAATGCCTTTAAGTCCAGTGGAATCAACTTATCAAGCTATTCAATCGACAACTCCTTCTCCTCCTTCTCTTGATGATACATATCCTAATCCGTTCCATGTGATCTTCCCTACCGATGAGATGATCATGACGATCATGTCTATGGAGGATATTCCATGGAACAATGGGCATCATCATTCTATTCTCTTCCTAGAATGTGATACCATAGAGAGTTACCAATGGATTTCGACTTCGTCTACCATTGTTGTTATTTCCTCTATTCCTGAATCAACACACGATGTTTTGTATGAAGGGAACTTGAGTAATATTTCACCTACCGTTCCTCTTGACATATTGATTAAACTCAGAGTCATGGAAAATGTTCATATCGGTGCCTCATGTTCTACTGATGAATTTTGCACTTATAAATCCCTTTCCAAGAATTGCATGACATTTTTTCCTGGAGTTATGAAGAAATGTCTGGTATTGATCCTGATATTGTTGTGCATGAGATTAAGACTTACCCAAACACTAAACATATTCGGAAGATACTTCACCCAGTAAATCCACACAAAGTTGTTGCTATTAAGCTTGAAGTTGAAAAAAATCTTTAAGTTGGCTTTGTCTATCCTATGGCTTTGACCGATTGGGTGTCCAATCTTGTTCCGGTTAACAAGAAATAAGGCACGATCCGCGTTTGTGTAGATTATAGGGATATAAAAAAATCTTGTCCCAAAGACAATTATCCAACCCCTTTTGTTGACCATATTGTTGATGACTGTACTGGGAGTGAAATCTTCTCCTTGATGGATGGTTTCTCTGGCTATAATCAAATATATATTTTTCTTGTGGATCAACATAAGACCTCTTTTATTTTCCCTTGGGGAACGTTCGCATACCGAAAACTACCTTTTGGTCTCAAAAATGATGGTGCGACTTTTCAGCACACTATGTCTTACGCTTTTCATGACATTAAGTATATTATACAACCGTATCTAGATGATCTACCAGCACATTCTATGCATTGTCAAGATCACCTGGCACATCTACAGACCATTTTCCTACGTTGCCATTATTATCGCATATGATTGAATCCACACAAATTTGGTTTTTGTGTGGAATCTGGACCACTTCTTGGTTTTATCGTGTCTATACATGGGATTAGGGTGGACCCCTTGAAGTTTGAGGCTATTCTCAATTTACCTCCTCCTTTCACAATACAACAACTCCAAATTTTGCAAGGGAAGGAAAACTTTTTACGTCGATTCATTCCCAACTACATTGAATTAACGAAAGCATTTACTCAGCTTCTCAAGAAAGGTCACGATTTTGTATAGGATGACACTACCAACAAAGCCTTTGAATATTTGAAACTCGCCTTAACTCATACACCATTGTTGTTTCTACCTGATTATAGTCGAGATTATTTCCTATACTTAGTTTCTTCGGACTCTACCATCGCTATGGTTCTATCCCAAGAGGATGATTCACACAATGAACATATTATATACTATTTGAGTCGGAGTCTCAAAACCACTAAAACCAAATATTTACATGTGGAGAAACTAGCCTTGGCAGTTTTTCAAGTTGTTCAATGTTTTTGTCACTACATCTTATTACGCAAAGCCATAGTCATTTCAGATTGCAACCCCATGCAACACATCCTTACTATAAAATTGTTGGGGGGAATCACAATCAATTACTAGGTACTGTTTCCAATTCATCTGAAGTCCTTCTACACACTTCCCTGTAAGGTCGACTACGAAACCTGTGACTTAGGTGGGTCGATTCTTTCGCACCAACTTTCCTGCGATCAATTCGCAGGCGAGCCACACTGCATTGCTCTGAATAGTAGCTACCTTGTAGCCTCATGTGCCCTTCTCTGCATCTCCATAGGTTTCTTTAATCTTCTGCACAAGAGCATGATCCATGGCTTTTCCCAGGTAAAAATCTTGTGGTTCAGATCCTTTCATGCTTAGCCCTGTGATCCAATTTATCAACATCGAATCCACTATGATATAGTAGTTTAACCATAAATATCCACCATGGTAACATGATAGCAGTAGCTTGACACATGCATTCACTTCTTGGTGCCTTCTGAAGTGTGGGATCTTCATGATGTTGAGCAGTGTGGACTGTGCGAGGTTATGGGTCCATGATTGAGGAATTATCTTTGAATTCTTTCCTTTTATTCTGGTTATATACTTATGTGGGGTGAGCATTCTATATACCTTTCTGTCACCGAGGTTGAATTCACTAAACTTCAATGCTCAAATTTTATCTTGGTCAGTGTGAACTGTGCATATCCCCTTCGGGAGGTACGTAGAGATCAAGGCGTACTCAAAATCATTGGGCACATTGTCTTGATTGATTACGCCGCTCAGAGGTGGTAAATATGTGGGTAGTATACTCAAGATTAACTTAGCATTTGCGATATCATCCCTATGCTTAGTTCAATTTTCATCTACTGGCCATGATGGACCAGCTCGAGCAGTGGACGGAGAGGTTGGCAGTCCTCTTGTCGAAGATGCTTGTACTCCTATAGACACTCCTCTCTCTGACATGACTCTTTCAATCATCAAGTCGAGGAGAACTTTTTTTACTGATTCTTCAATTGTGGTAATCTCGTCGAACATGCACACTCGAGATTAAAATTATGATCGGGGCCATGATGAACTTAGATATGACACTAGAAAAAATAGCAATAGCGCAATGATCATTGTATATAATTCACTTAGTCTGTGGGCTTCAAATTCTCAGTTAGCAAAAGTGTTCTCCGTGCATGGCACGACAGGATAAGTAGGAAACTCGACAATAGTTTGCTTGTAATGGGTATGAAGCCTCATTAACTCTAGTTTTGTCTATTATGGTGCTATCTAATGGTCTGGTTTCGAGCTGTAAATGCTTTTCGACCCATTCGGAGTGAGAGTTGAACATATATATCAGTTTGAATGACTATATTGATTCTCCCTGGAGAAGTACCATGTGTCACTGTTTTGATATCCCGACAAAGTTCCAGTTCTGCAAATTTTCTATCTGCAAAGTTCCCTCTAGAACCTTCTATGACTTTTCAAACTTATCTCTCTTCTTACTTAGCTTTCTAGCCTTCTTTCCAGTGAGATTTGTCTCGGTAGTTTGTTTTCCATTCTGATTCTTATCTTCTGTCATCTTAGTTACTTTGCGTTGTTGATATTCTCTCCTAGGACTCAGGGGTAACACCTCTTCTTTATCCAAAATAGGTACTTCAGTCTCTTGTGAGTCTTCTAATGTTCTTGCAGCTTCAACATCTAGGTTTCTAGTGTTAAATAGCTTCGATCTATTCTCACATTCTTTGATTAAGTGTGTGATCCTTCTGGTCATGAAATATTTTAACTCATGTTTCTTCTTCTTCAAGACTTATTCCTCTTTCTTTCATCTATCTTGATCTCTGTCAATCCAAGGTTTCCCTATTAACATGGTAAACGGGGCGTTGTCCTCAATAAATTGAATAATCTCAAAATATTCCTCTGTCGAAGTTCCATTGACGGTCATAGGTATCTGAGCAAGCCTTCCACATAGGTTTACCAATTTTCCTTTGAATAACCCTAGTCCTCCTAATGAAGGAATCATAGCAGGCCTTCCTATATCCTCCTAATGAAGGAATCATAGCAGGCCTTCCTATAGCTTCCCAAGTTTTCTCTGTCATGATATTCACCTGTGTTTCCTCATATAGAGCACAGTCAATGTCGAAGTCTCTTGTTATTGCTTCAAGGTGTTCCTTGTCTTTAAATATCTTTGATAATCTAATATGTTAGTGGTCATTCAAGGTTTCTCTCATTTGTAGAAATATTTTCTTTGATTCTTCCTGGGGTTCTGCTATAGCCTCTAGAGATTCCTTAGGGTTTTTTTGATTAAGATTCATTTCTTCAATCTTAGCAATCATTCTAGGGCAATCCAAAACTTCATGGTCCATAGATTTGCAACAAAGACAACTAGGTCTTCTCCTAGGGCATTCTTTAGCAAGATGTCCCAGCTTTCTGCAACTGTAACAGAGGATTAATCCTCTCTTTCTTTTAAATGCTCCCCAACTTCTCTTGTACTGCGTGCTAGGATCATAGGAGTTAACCTGCAATAATTTCTTTCTAAGATCCTGCGTCCCTTTGTTAGTCCAAACATTATTTCTATGCATAGGTATAACATATTGTTCACTATTCTTATCAGATCTAGTCGTATCAAACCTTCTTTCAGCTATTAATGCCCTAGTTTTCAAACTAGGACATACTCTATTAAACGTACCTAGATCCATACTCTAGAAACAAAAATTTCCACTTATCTTACTTCTACAGAGCATAAATATTCCAGATCTAAAAATTTTAACTATTCTTACCTTTATCAGAGCACAGAGCTTGCAGATCTTTACCTATTTTAATCAAAAATTCCCACTTTTACCTTTCTTAGAGAACAAATCTTTTAGATCTTGCCTCTTTCCTTCAGATCCGTCCTTCTTTCTTCAGATCAGGTCTCCTTCTTTAGCACAAAGATTTATAAATCGAGTAGGATATTGCACACTAGGGCACACATCTATGCATAGATCTTTCACAATATCAGGTCGAATCTTTGCACAAATATTCTTCTTCTTCAGTTCCCGGCAATCACAGTTTCAGGTCCCGACAAAGGAATCATTTGTTGGCACAAGGGAAGACCCAGGGTTCAATGCTACAACAATGCACCAACAAAGCCCTAAAGACCCAGGGTTCAATGCTACAACAATGCACCAACAAAGCCCTAAATACCGGCCCTTTCAGAAACACCTGCGAAGTAGATGAAGTCTCACTCAAGGTAGAGGAAGTGGTGTTTCCAAGACTCATGTGTTTGAAACCTTAGCTGGGACACATATATGTGATTATAACACTTAATAAAGCACTCACCACTGTCAATTCCTCAATATATAATCATTAATCACTTCATTGATAAATTAGGGCTTCTCAGCATTCACATTGTTATAACGTACTGAAGCACTTAGCATCAATAGATAGGTCAGATGTAGCAGATCAAGGAATAATCACACTGAGCTTCAGAGGTTTCCTGACTCAAACACATGTTGTCTCTTGAATTGATGAACGTCAAAATAGAAAAGAGAGGATATCTAGGGTCCATGTGTCCTTGTCAATGAATGACCATGATTGACTCTAGCCTTCAGGATGTTTCTCTCCTAATCGCCACCAAACTCCCAGAATGTCGAATCGCCAAACCTCTCAGGGATCCAACGACTCACACTCACCCCATTGATCTACAGTGTAGATTCAGTCCACAACTTCGAAGCTTCGAGGATTTCGCCTCCTTTAAAACAAAGACATAAAAAAAGACAGAGCGGCAAAGTCTGAACAACTTTGGTGCTTAAGGACTGTGCACCTTACCTTGATCCTACAACTGTGCAGGGTTCTGTATTATCCCAAACATATCTCATATGCTCTCCTTCAAACAAAGAGATTTATCCTCTTTGGGGACTTACTCTTGCTATCATTGCTCGAGCTTTGTCGCTTGGGTGAATTGAACTTGGGCACACACCTTTCACTTCCCTTCTGAGCTTGGGACTTAAATAAGTTACGTCCACACTCCTTGTGCTTCTCCACATTCTATAACTTATATTGTTCCCTGGCGCACACTTTCACTATCTCTCCTTATCTTGGAACTTCTTCAACTTCAAAGGGGCTTGACCCTTTGTTCCTCCAAAATACTTCTTATGCCCTCTTGGCACCCACGCTCTTTCTTCTAAGATTTCAAACATAATCAAAGTGTTCTTCAAGTGCCCTCCTAGCACTCTATTTTCTTCTTCCTAAGCTTAATCAACACTTAATGAAGTGTTGGCATCGTGCACTCTTTGCACTTGCTCTCCTAAGTCTTGGACTGTAAAGAATCACCTGTGCACTCCTTATGCATACTCTTCCTTCTGAGCTTTTTTACTGCTCTGAGTGTAGGCACACTCCTTGTTCTCGTTCTGGGAACTCCTTACACTATCCCTTCTGATCTTATGACATTTTCTGGTGTGCCCACCTAGTACACTCCTCCTAAACTCTAAAAAATTTCTTGCGCACTCCTTTCATTAGCTTCTCAGATTTTTCTAACAACTCTGGTGTGCACTCCTTGCACTAGCCTTGAGAGCCCAGAACACTCAGAAGCTCACACGGATAGGGGATTCTATCTATTCTTGCAAAGGAAACATTTAAACACTCATAGAATTCATAAATGTGCACAGTAAACATTAAAGAAAAACATATTCATTCACATAGAACACACATTCACAGAGAATCACATGCAAGGAAATTTTCTTTCATTAAATCTGAATACTTTTTACAATGTTTACAAGACTAGACTACAACATCGTCTCAGTTCTTATCTCCTCTCCTCTCTTGAGAACTATCCTATTCTCATGCTCTCTTCATGAGATTCTCTATAAATTATAATTCCCTCTAATCTCAATACACTGATCTTTTTACAAAAGATGAGCTTCTCAAGCCTTCCTCACCTACTTACATTAAATTACAATTAATTTACATCTATTCCAAATCAGATCTAGATTCATCTATCTGTCAGCTATTAAAGGTGACTTACATGCATCTTGAAAAAATACAATGCCTCTACTCTCCTCAATCCTTTACAAAATTTATTACATTAAATGATAAATTTAAAACAAAATGAGAAGGTTGGTGCTTCTCTCTCGGGATCTTCTCCCTCCTAGTGCATTGTTGTGCTAGTTGTTGATGCTCATGCATCATACTCCTCTGTTGAAAAAATCATGAGCTCCTGCTCATGGCTCCTCTGCTACTGCTATTGAGATCCTCCAAGATCCCAAAATCCACTCTGGAGCTATCCATCTTCTCCTCTACCTTTCTGTTGTTATCATTCTAATTTTGTTGCCTCCTAGTTTCCAAACTTTATGTTGCAGTGCCCCATATATCTTGCCACTGCAATATCTTATTTTCAGCCTCCACCTATTGTTGATTGTCTCCTTTGTTGACTTCAACATCATTCTCCTTATCTCCTCAATATTCTTATCCAACTTTTCTATGGGTTGGCTCCTCTCCTTTAGTCTGCTCTGTTGCATCTCCTCAGACCTCCTCTTCATCAATCTCCAGCTTGGCTTGTTGGATGAGCCTCCTATGGGTTATTTCTCATTCTCTTAGTATTTCCAATTATTCATACATATTAAAGGGAATATCATCCTGATATCCCATTCTAACTTCATCTCATGTGGCATTGGCTTGCCACTCCACTGCAGAATCCAAATTTGCAACAATATTATTAAGTTGTTTCTCAGCCATATCCTCTAACATTTTTCTTTCTACCATTTTGTTTGTCTTTGGACTATCCAACCAATCCTCCAGCAACTTCAACTCTTCCTCCCAGTGAGTGAGTATGACACTTCAATTCTCCTCCTAAACATTCCTTTGGCTCAGAACTGTGTGGGCCTCCTCTTATTTCATATCTTGGGAAAATTTTAGTGTCTTCTCCTTCTCCTCCTCCATGATAGTCTATGCTGGTTGTATTTCTTATTCTGTACCTATAACACATAAACTGTTAATTTTAAAAACATTTGTCCCAATGAACTCTTCATGTATTCAACTTCTCATCATCTTCATTCACATGGTCTACAACCCCACATGAACCTTCATGTTGATGAGACTTCTCTCCTACCTCTTCCTCCTTCTCTTTTGTCAGCACTCCTTGTTGATCTATTCCCTCCCTTATCAACACTCCTTGTTGATATGACCTCTCCTCTGAGTTCCTGAGACTCTCATACAATCTCATTTCATCCTTCCCCACCTAGAAATCTGATTTTTTCTTTCTTCCCTCTTATAATTATTTGAGATCTTCAGCTGATCTCTCTTCCTCCTCACCAAGGCTCTCTCTGTCTTCTAGTTCACAAACGTAAATCATCTCCTCCTCCATGTTCCTGAGGTTTTCCACTTTGCTCAACCACATCCTCGGTATCTACTTCTTAGATAGGCCACTTCACCTTCTTCTTCATGGGCCATTCATACCTCTATATTCCTTGCTCTACTTGCTACATCTTCAAAATCAACCTGTCGATATCCTCTTGGGTCTCCTTGAACTCTTTGTCCATCTCCTCTTTGCTTATCTTCTTGCGATCTCTTCTTGTACCTTGTCTATCGCCTTCAGTATCCATTTTCTCCTTTTCTTTCCCTCCTGTCAAGTTTGTGAGCTTCCACTTTCTCATTGTGAGCTACAGTCAGCCTCTACCAAGCTCTGCTCGCTTAGCCTCTAGTTCACTTGTTGGAACCTTCTCTCTGAGATTTTACACTCCTGCTGAGTGTAAGCACACACCTTGCACTCAATCCTTCTCCTGAGAACTCCTTGTTCTCCTATTGTTGTACTGCAACTTTCACCTTAAGAGCTCCACAGGCTCTCCTTTGTTGCAAGAATGCAACCAGTCCTTCTCTTTCAGCCCACCTGGATATCTATTGCACACTTTCAAATAGTTCTTCACGCAGATATTCAATACACTATATTCTCTTCCTTTTCCTGATATCTAAAAAAATATATATTCTTTGATACCACGTGATGGTATCAGACAAAATTTCCACTCGGGCTCTAATAAAAATCAAGCTCTGATAACACTTGATGGTATCAGACAAAAATTCCACTCAGGCTCTAATAAAAATCAATCTCTGATACCACTTGATGGTATCATACAAAAATTCCACTCAGGATCTCATAAAAATCAAGCTCTAATACCACTTGATGCAAACCCCCCACCCCTCCTAGGGGTTCGTGCGACCTCCTAGTCTAGGATCGTTCTTTTGAGGAGATGAATTAGCTCTTAGATACTTTCTATATCCCCTCCAATGTACACATGCCCCTTTGATTTCCCTCAAATGCAGGTTCGTACAAAACCAAAAACCTGTGAGCACTTTGCTCTAAGCCCCTTTTAATCTTGACATCAAATTTTGGGTGCTAGCCCCTTTTCCATGTTAGAAATCTCATGTGACTGAGGGATAGAGCCAAGTTCTTAGTGATTCAGAAAATACATATTCATTCACATAGAACACACACACAGAATCACATGCAGGGAAATATTCTTTCATTAAATTTGAGTGCTTTTTACAATGTTTACAAGACTGGACTACAACATAGTCTTAGTTCTTCTCTCCTCTCCTCTCTTGAGATCTATCCTATTCTGATCATGTCTTCATGAGATTATCTATACATTCTAATTCCCTCTAATATCAATACATTGATCTTTTTACAAAAGAGGGGCTTCTCGAGCCTTCCTCACCTACTTACATTAAATTACAATTAGTTTACATCTAGTCTGAATCAGATCTAGATTCATCTACATGGTATCCATTAAACGAAACTTACATGCATATTGAACAAACACAATGGCTCTACTCTCCTCGAGCCTTTACAACATTTATTACATTAAATGATAAAATTAAAACAAAATGAGAAGGTTGATGCTTCTCTCTCTCGGGATTCACTCCCTCCTAGTGCATTGTTGTGTTGGTTTCTAATGTGATGTTGATGCTCTTGCATCATACTCCTGTTCTAAAAAAATCATGAGATCCTGATCATGGCTCCTCTGTTGCTGCTATTGATATCCTCCAGGATCCCAAACTCCACTCTGGAGATTTCCATCTTCTCCTATGTGTTTCTTTTGTTGTTGTTGTGTTGCTGCTGCAGGATCTCCTCCTGGTTTCCAAACTTTATGTTGCAATGCCCCATTTATCTTGCCACTGCAATATTTTCTTGTCATCATCCACCTGTTGCTGACTGTATCCTTTTTTGACTTAATCATGAATCTCCTTATCTCCTCAATCTCTTTGTCCAGCTTGTCTATGGGATGGCTCCACTCCTGCATTCTACTCCACTACATCTCCTCCTCTTCATCAATCTCCAACTTGTCTTGTTAAACGAGACTCCTCTGGGTTATTTCTCCTTCTCTGAGGGCTTCCAATTATTCATACAAATTAAAGGGCAAATCATCCTGATCTCCCATGCTAACTTCATCTCCTCTGGCATTGGCTTGCCAGTACTCCACTACAAACTCCAAATTTGCAGCAATATTACTGAGATGTTGCTCAACCATTGCCTCTGACAGTTCCTTTGTCTCTGGATTTTCAAACCAATCCTCCAGTAGCTTCAACTCTTCCTCCCACTGAGTGATTATGAAATTTGAATGCTCCTCCTTAAAATTCCTTTGGTTCACAACTATGTGGGCCTCCTCTTCTTTCATCTCTTGGGAAGATGTCAGTGTATGCTTCTTCTCCTCCTTCATGACAGTCTCTGTTGGTTGTATTTCTTCTTCTACACCTACAACACATAAACTATGAGTTTTAAAAACATTTGGCCCAATGGCCTCTTCCTCGGATTCCTCTTGCATCACCTCCTCACTTGCAAAACGTGCACTGGCCTATGTTTGGATTCTTGTTAGGAATATGTTGATTCCCCCAATGATCAGAATGCACTTTTGATCTTCCTCCTCAATAGTCGAAGTATGCAACTTATCATCATCTTCATTCATATGTTTTTCAATCCCACATGAATCATCATGCTCATGAGGCTTCTCTCCTTTATCTTCCTCCTTCTCTTATGTCAACACTCCTTTCTGATCTGAACTCTCCTCTGAGTTCCTGAGCCTCTCAAACAGTCTCATCTTCCTCTTCTCTTCTATTAGCACTCCTTGTTGATATGAACTCTTCTCTGAGTTCCTGATACTCTCAAACAGTCTCATCTCCTCTTTTCCTACCTGGCAACCTATATTTTCCTTTCTTCCCTCCTGGAACTCTATGATATCTTGAACTGACCTCTTCTCATTTCCCTCCTAGAAATATATGTGATCTCTAGTTGATCTCACTTCCACATAACCGAGGCTCTCTCCATATTCTGATTCAAAAATGTAAACCATATCCTCCTCTATGTTACTGAGGTTTTTCACTTGCCTCAGCCACCTCCTCAACATATTCTTCTACTTCCTAGCAATCAATTGTTGGATAGGCCACTTCACCTTCTTCTTCATGGGCAACTCATACCTCCAACTCCCTTTTTCTCCTTTCTATATGCTCTGCCATTTCAACATCAATCTATTGAGATCCTCTTTGGTTTCCTTGAGTTCTTTGTCCATCTTGTCTCTATACATATTCTTGTGGTCTCCTCTTGGACCTTTTCTATGGCCCTCAGTAGCCATTTTATCCTCTCCCTACCCTCTTGGAAAGTCTGTGAGCTTCCACTGGGGCATTGTGAGCTATAGTCAACCTCTACCAAACTCTCATCACTTAGTCTTTGGTTCACTTATTGGAACCTTATCTCTGATCTTTTACACTCCTGATGAGTGTAGGCGCACACCTTGTGCTCCCTCATTCTCTTGAGCACTCCTTTCTCTCTGGTTGTTGTACTCCAACTTCTCACCTTAAGAGCTCCACATGCTCTCCTTTTCTCCAAGAATGTAACTAGTCCTTCTCTTTCATCCCACCTGGTTGTCTATTGTTTGTTGCACACTTGCAAACATTTCTTCACACAGAGAATCAATACTTTGTCTCTCCTCCTTTTCCTATTGTCTACAGAAAAAAAATCTGCTCTTATACCACTTGATGCAAACCCCCACCCCTCCTAGGGTTTCGCACGACTTCCCGGTCTAGTATCGTTGTTTTGATGATTTGAATTATCTCTTGGATCCCTATTGAATCCACTCCAATGTACACATGCCCCTTTGATTTCCCACAATTGTAGGTTCGTACAAAAACAGAAACCCACGGGTGCTTTTCTGTAAGCCCCTCCTTATCTTGACATCAAATTTTCTGTGCTACCCCCTTTTCCTGAATTGATGACTTATTCAATCAATTAAAGAATGATGTGTATTTCACTAAGTTGGACTTGAGAAGTGGTTACCATTAGATTAGGATTTCAGAAGGTGACATATGGAAAACTGTTTTCAAGCCCAAACAAGTATTGTTTGAATGGTTAGTTATGCCATTTGGGTTATGCAATTCACCAACAATGTTTATGAGGGTAATGAATGATATGTTCAAACCCCACATAGATAAAAAAAATTATCGTTTATTTAGATGATATATTGATCTTTAGTTGAACATGGGAATATCGTATAAATCATGTCAAGAAAGTATTTGAACTCTTAAAGAAGGAGAAGTTATATATCAAAATGTCGAAATGTGAATTTGGCAAAACTTCTCTGGTATATTTGGGTTACATAGTAGGGAATGGTCAGCTAAATATAGACCCTACAAAAGTATATGTCATTGAGAAGTGTCTCAAGCTAACTAATGTCAAAGAAGTCAGGTGATTCTTAGGATAAGTATAGTACTGGAGGAAATTCATTGCTAATTTCTCAAATATAGCAGCTCCTCTACGTGCATTAACAAGTGTAAAACAAGTCTTTCAATGGGGAGGAAAGCAATGGAAATCCTTCGAGACATTGAAGGAAAATATAAGCACCACACCATTTTTAGCACTGTCATATCTACAACAACCATTTGAGATTCAAACCAATGCAAGTGGATATGTCATGGGAGAAGTATTGATGCAACAAGGTAAACCTATATGTTAACAATCTGAGACTTTCACTCAAGATGTGATTAACTACCCAACATATGATAAGGAATTGTGTGTGTTGGTACAAAGTGTGAACAAATGCAAGCATTACTTAATGGGAAGGGAAACACTAATTCATACAGATCATCTTCCATTATAATATTTTCAATCATAGACCAAGCTACAACAATCATGACATTTCAGGTGGATGGGTTTCTTACAACAGTTTCATCTGGTAATCCGGTATAAGAAATGTATTCATAATAAGGTCGCAGATATGTTATCAAGGCTAGTGATTAATGCATTGACAATACTAATGTATAATCCTTTAGCTCATGAAAGTTATGCAAAACAATATGCTAAGGATGAATATTTTAAATATGTATATGATGTCATTAACTCGTGGAAATCAACAATCAGATTATTATATGCATGAAAATTTGTTATATCATCTTGGAAATCTTTGTATACCCAGGGATGAAAGAGTAGATGTAATAAGATAAGCTCATACATCTCTCATTTCTGGTCATTTTGGGGTTGGTAAGATGCTTGCACAGTTGTAGAGATATTGTTGTTGGCCTCGAATGAATTAGACAATTTCCAAGTACATAAAAGGGTGTGTTATGTGTGTCGCAAGAAATCGTAGTAACAAAAAGCTAGGGTTATATACACTACTTACAGTACCTTCTCAGCCATGGAAAACTATATCCATGGACTTTGTTGGAGGTTTATCGATGTCTAGGAAAAGTCATGATTACTTATATGTTGTTGTGGATAGATTCATCAAGATTTGTATTTTGATGCCATGCAAGAAACATGTCACAACTGAACAGACAATACAAATGTTATTTGCTAATGTATGGGTTCATTTTGGACTTCCTACATCAACATAGTTATAAACTTAACGGGAACTCTGCAGAGTTCTCATATTTTGGAGGCTTACATTTTTTACCTCGTTTCGAAAAGTTGTGCTACCGGTAGCACCCCCGTCCCTTTTTAAGTTGTTTTTTGATATTTTAAATCTCTTTATCCATAATGTATCCATATCATTTTTTACGATGGTTAAAATTTATACCTGTCACGTTAACAACCGATGTCATTGTGGACAAAGACTTTAAAATTTACCCTGGAATCAAAAAGTAATGTTACTAGTAGCATTATTTTTTTTTAGTTGAAATCATAACCTTAGTGAAACTGTGCCCTCGATGACTGGTACAATCGTTGATAAACGACTCAAAATTGGCTCATAAATCATAACTTAGATTTCATTTTTTATTTTTTTTAAATTTAAATTAAAAAAATAAATAAATTAGACAAAAAAAAAAACTTCGCAAATTAATTTAAATTTTTTTTTAAACACCCATTTTAAAAACAAAAACTCTAACATGAATTTAATTTTTTTTTATAAATTAAAAACTAAAAAAAAAAACTAAGAAAAACAAAAGAATTGAAATTAAAATAAAAATTAAAATAAAAATTAAAAACAAATTTATATTAAAAAAAAGATTAAAGAAAAACTTAAAAAACTAAAGATAAAAAAAAAATACAAAAAATTATAAATATATATATAATCTAAGAGAAAATGAGTAAAAAAACAAAAATTATGGTCCAAAAAAACTTTTAAAAAATTTAAAAAAACCCTAAAATTTAAAATTTAAAAATACATATAGCAAAAAACACTTAAAATTACACACCAAAAAAATAATATTAAAAAACTTAAAAAAAAAATTGAAATATTAAATTTAATAAAAATTATATATATATCATTTTATATATACAGGGAGAGTTGAGGGGGCGATGACCGACATCGACGCAACCCCTTCCAATCGACAGATCGTCGAAGTGTCTGTTGCCATCTGGACGGAGGGTCGTGAAGCCGATGTCGAGCATCGACCCACACCCTCGCGCAGGCCGGGCCAGGCCTCGGTCCCATGGAGCCCACAAAACTAGATT
>CBVK0100691493.1:0-15009 GCA_900067695.1 Picea abies | reverse complement strand
AGTACCTTGGTGTGCCACACTTCATCAATCCACTTCGAATGATGAGCCTCAAGTTAGTTATGTGGTGGCGTCCTTTTGGTATGTCATCCGGGAAAGTACCTAGACTGGTGATGTTTGGTGATCTGACCAACCGCCATCCTCCCCGCTAGCTATTGACATGACATTTTCAAACACGTGACATCAGGGCCATAGGAAAAGTGGTTTCGGGCAATCCGTCATCTCCCCCGATGCATGTGTAAGAGCACCATGCATTCCTTGTCAAAACCAGAGTAGTTTTCCCCTGTCTGCCTTCACGATGTTAAATTTCATGCTATTTTTTTTTTCTGATGTAGGCTTTGACCGTAGATCTAAGATTCTTCAAGATCGATGGCCCACCGAGCTACTCCCTTTGCACTTCCACTACATTCATTCATATGCCACAGAATATAGTCGAGCGCCCTGAACTATTGTGCCTCTACTGTGGTATAGCATCTTGCTAAACTTCAGAAGTTTTTAGATCCTGATAAAAATTGTTAGGGCGATAACAAGTAGATCAGTCTGAAAAGGTTCAGGGATAGACTTGTGGGAAAGGTAGATCTGATAGCCTCGGGGACTTCAGACCTCGAGGAAACTACAAGCCAAGGTACTCCACTTCTTTATAGGGGGAATAATAGCAAGAATCAAGGTCAAGGTTGAAGACAAGGATCAAGACATTCTCCCATAGGTCTTTTGAGGTTGGAGTGGTCACGTGAATGAAGTGCCTCTACAAACCTTCTCCTGTAAAACAGAAGAATGAGATTATCCAAATGATCAAAAGAAGACTTTCCAATACTATAAACAATATACTCCCTTCCTTTAAGTCAATTTCCAAGAGGGTGTTAGTTTTATTCAGTGATAACATGGTGGTTGTAGATGAGTGTTCTGAAACTACATCTGCCAAGTTTCAACTCAAAATAAGGATCAACAATTATGATATTTAAACTTAGAGTTTGAAACAAAATATTAATGTCTACGTACAAAAGTATAAAATTTTAAGATATTAATCATAACATGCCAGGAAGATGATGAAAAATTTGAATTAGTCAATCATAAAAATCATCAATGTAAAAATTATTCAAGACTAGTATAACATCAAAATTTGTAGCCACATAGGATTGTCAACCACTTTGGAATAAACAAAATTTCAAAATATAACG
This sequence comes from Picea abies, assembly GCA_900067695.1. Taxonomy (NCBI): domain Eukaryota; kingdom Viridiplantae; phylum Streptophyta; class Pinopsida; order Pinales; family Pinaceae; genus Picea; species Picea abies. Next base: position 13,834 of record CBVK0100691493.1, on the reverse strand, counting down.
CATCAATTTCATCATACAAATGTCAACACCCATCAAAGATAATCATCAATCAATATTAACCCCCCAAATGTATCATAGGCAAAGAAATAGCATTAGGCTCAAGAAAAAGAGGATTAGGAAATAGGTTTGAAATTTTAGTAGGGGGGGCCTTTCCTTTTTCTTGTAAAAGAAAAGGTAAACATGGGGTTATTGTGTCCAAAACAATAGGATTCCATAAAGAAAGCAGATACTTCTCTTACTTTTTTTTTATGGGCTTGATTGATCTTAATGCTCAATTTCTTTGAAATCATGGTGCCCCAATTGAAAACACTTCCAGATATGGCTATTGTATATTCCAGGGGTTTCCATGCTTCTGAAAACTTGGAGCAAGCCTTTTCTCCATACAACCTCCATACCAAGGCCATTAGGAACATATAGGGTTCTCTAAGTTTTACAGTATTGTACCATCAAGAGGCTCTTTTCACAAATTTCCTAACATCCTTCCACCAGGAAACCAATAGTTGACTAGTGTTATGGTGTTCATAGAATTTGACCACAAACTCAATGTTAAGCCTAACTTTGGGCTTCTAGAGTTTGTAATATGTGTTGAACTATACTAGTAGGAGAACACCAACACATTGATCATTCACTTCGTTTATCAAGAACTTTTCAAGATTGGTGTGGTTGATTATCCATTTTAAGGTTTCTGCACAAGGAAAAACCACGGTTCTGGAGGCCACCATGTGTAGAGATGATGATTTCATGTTTTGAAAGACATGGTCATCCATAAATATTAATTATGGATCTCTATGAGGAGTAAACTTAGGGAAATCACCATTGTAAATTTTATTGTATAAATCATGCCAAGTGGGCAAAGATACCTTGGATGTCCAAGGAAAAACCACGGTTCTGGAGGCCACCATGTGTAGAGATGATGATTTCATGTTTTGAAAGACATGGTCATCCATAAATATTAATTATGGATCTCTATGAGGAGTAAACTTAGGGAAATCACCATTGTAAATTTTATTGTATAAATCATGCCAAGTGGGCAAAGATACCTTGGATGTCGTGCTTGTGTCTATGTATTTATAGAGCATTGGTGGAGTTGGTGATTTATTTTGCGACATTTTTATTATAAGATCTTATTTGGGAATGGACTCCAATTCTCCAACAACATCAAGTTTAGAAGCCTCTCCATCCAATATTTTATTTCCCTTTGGTGTCTTTGGTGATTGGCAGGTTGTTGGTGGTTAGGGAGGCATTTTTCCCTGCATAAAACAACATTATTAAACTTTCCATAGATAAAGAACGAAGGTAATTTATCAAAATGAACACAATACCTGTGAAAAACTAGAGTTTTGGGCCTTCAACACTCACTGATTTTAAAAATGATAGTAAACTTGAGAACATTTATCCTCAATGAGTGCAACACTTGGTTCTACAAGAGATCTTGTTGCATGAAGCTCTCTAATTATCTATGAAAACAATGATTAGATAAAAGAGCCAAATTAAATTCAAATAGATTATTTCTACCAGTCCCATCTGAAATCACCATTGTTGAGTACAACAAAATCCTTGTGAATCCTTAGGAATTAAATTCGTCGTTGGCACCATGCTCCGGAGTTAATTTGATACATTAATCGGTTGCACAATGAGATCGTTGAGCTAGTCAATTGGTAATTTCAAACAGTGGTGAATTGGCATGCAATGATTGCTAGTATCGGGGATCGGGCATGTGTTTTAGCTTATTTATTGGTGACTCATATGAATTTTTAATCACCGATATTGACAAAGGTGAATGTTTGAAACTTTGGTTGCATGACCTTTTCTTGGAAATCTTTTCAAAATGATGATGCAAGATACACATTGTGCAGCGTGAAGTTCAGAGCTTCCCTCGACTAACATGGCATGTCTGGATAGGTTGAAATTGTGGAATAATACGCTGTGAGTGTGGTCATTTTTCCTTAAACCACAAGGCATTTGAAAAATCCTTATTATAGAATATGGATGGTCAAGATCAAACATGGCAGACAATGTAGATGGTCAAGATCATAGCTCTCCCTACTGAAATTGGTTATTGGAGGTCTTGTTCATGTGTCTCATAGGGAAATTTGGGGTTGGGGCATGTTGATTCTGACGTGCTACCGGCCATTGACACATATGATGTACCTTAATATTTGTGTCACAAGAATGGTGCATTACCCATTAGCGATGTGACATCGGCATCGGTGTAATTCTATCTGGGTTTGAAGCTTCGGTGTTTCAACGTATCTTGTTTAGACATAGGATAGTTCATATTAATGCATGGAGAGATATGGAAAATATATATTTTGGACTTGTCTCTACGATAATCAGTTATCGACAACTTTTCTAATACATTGAAAAGTGTAGTCTTGGGTCTTGGTCCGTCGACGAGATATCAGTCATCGACGAGTTGAAAGCTTTTAGAGATTAATATATCTACACGTGTTTTGCATTGATGACTGATGTCGCATTGGCATTAGTGATTTCATTATATTGACTGCTTCCTCTGACCCTTTTCATCATAATTTTTGGTGCCTCTATGACCTCGTGAATCGTTTGCGATGATGTCGAGATTGACGTGGAAGCTATCATGGCATGATTGACATGACTCAGTTGATGTCGAAAACTATGGCCAGTGTGATGATGTGGTAGACAATGTGGTGATATGAATATCCACATGACAAATGATATGTTAAATATGACATGGTGAACGTTGATGTGTCTTCACCTCATGCTAGAAACATGTGAATTTCATCCTAGGGGATCAATGGTTGGGATGTGTTTCTTGTTAAAATTAGAGGGTAACGACTGCGAGTAAAACTTGACTTTTCGGCGTTGGGGTCTAACTTTCCTTAATCCATTTTGAAATGTTCACTTCTAGGAACCGATGGCTGATGGACATCAGCGATTTTCAAAAACCTCTGTCGGGCATCGAGGAAGTCAATGACTAACAAGTAATTGTTTTTAAAAATTAGAAATTATATGTCTAGAACCCATTTTCTCATGATACGAAATACCTAAGCCTTTCTCCCTTTCAATGATAATCCAAATTAATCTTGGGACTTGACTGAAATGCGCATAAAACAAAATAAAACCTTGAAACATGTTATTACCATGAGAGAATCAAGGTATAAGGATGAAATTAAAGGAAAGTGGTACCCTGGAATTTTATGAAATTAAGAGGGTGTGTTTAGTGCTCAACAAATGGTGATTCATTGGGAGAAACTACCATCTCTTCATCTTCTTTTACTGATATTAATAGGACATTTTTGGGAGTTCATTTTCAACTTAAGATAACGACCCACAAATGACTCAGAAATGTGTATACATATGGCCTAGGGAGCATACATGTTTGTCTACTTATGGGGATTCATCTAATTTCATGCCTCTTTTACACTAAACTAACAACTCATATCCACCAAAAAAAGAGGTGAGTTGGAAAGTAAGAATACTAGAAAGACATGGTATTTTTTATTCTTAAAGTTAGGATCCTCCCCATGGTCTTTCTTCACTTCCAACGAGCGTTCATAGCCTCGACAAAGTCACCCCTATATCATAGATATTGCTTTGTTGTCAGAGAGAATCCATATCCTTGATGAAGATATTTTCATACCCTTCTTGATATTACATTATGGCTTATCATGAAATTCCTTTTTTGTTATTTTACTTCCATATGACATTATTGCACATGTGACAATAATGGATTAGGGAGGAGGATATATGCTTCTTAGAGTGGAGGAGCTAACTCTTATAATTTTTCTCTTTATTGTCTTTTCTAACCAGAGTGATATCCTTCTCTACTCTGTATGGGGTATAAGCCACACTCTCCTCTAGTCCATTTCCTTTTGTATTCCCATGCCACAAGGTAGAGAACTTGTTTATTCCTTGGGTGACATGCATACAAAAAGTGATTTATTTGTGCATTGGAATATCTGGTCTATTAGGAACACCTTATTTTGTCTATAATATTGAAATATTCAAGATAAGAGAAACAGGTTCACCAAATTAAACCAAAAGGCTTAGCACAGAACATTCTCATGATCATACCAAAATCAAAGTAAAACCATAGGAAGAAAACCAAATTCATAATAGAAGGAAAGATAAAAATAAAATGAAAACACACAAACCTAAAGACCAATCTATCTAAAAAAACAAAATGAAAGGAAAACAAAAGGTAAACTATGGTACAAGACACTACCTAAGAGGCAACTAGTAAAATAAATGTTTTAGGGCGTGGATATTAACAAGGAGAGCCTCAAGCTCACCCCTAAGATTTTGCATCTGATACATGCCTACCTCAATTTTCTTAGTGATTTGGAAAGATCCAAGCCATAGGTTTTGGAATTTTGAGTGTTCTCCTTTTGGCTCGTTGATCTTATCCCACTTCAAGACTAAATATCTTACCTCAAAATTTTTATCTCCATCCTTACTGTTGGAGAGGAATTTTGGATAAGTTTTGGGATCTGTGCCAAAATGAATTCAAAGAGTAAAAATCCATTAGAATATGGACCAAAGTGTGAAAGGAGAGAAGACTTCAAGGAGTCAAAGAGAACGATAGAAGGATGTGTGACGGAGCAGCATGAAAAAGGCAGAAAATGGTTATAAACCCAATGGTTTTTTGGGACATTTTGTACACTTTTGTAACATGATTAGCCCTATTTTAATGTATAAATATGTAAAGGTATTTTGGGAAAAGGGGTTTGAAATATGAGAAATTGGTAGTGCTTTTTGGGTAAGGGAGTCGAGTGAAGGAAGAAGTATGAGGTATGACTGAGGAGTGAACTCGCATTGTAGCAGAACTGGTATGCAAGTTTAGGTAATGTCATTGTTGCATATTTTGTAGTGCATTGTGAAGTTGTAAGAGAATCATCAATGAATAATAACAGAATCTAGTCATTATGGACATAGCCCATGTTGGGTGAACCACGTAAAGTTGTGTGTTATGATTTGGTTGCATGTTGTTTTTTTTAATATTATTACACAATAATGATAATGCTTAACTAACATGATGAATGTGTTAGTCATATATGATGTTATAATGTCACACATAGACTATGTTTAATGATCAAGTAGTTGTTAAGTCATGGGAATTTCTCACATGAGTGAATGATAGCAAGGAAATGAAGAATGCATCACTTCCCCTCGTCACTATAGAACCTTGGTTCATGCATCCCCTCTAGATTCCTTGGGTAAGACTTCACTTTATCTGCAGGTGATTCTGAAAGAAATGGTGTCTAAGTTTTTTGTTGTTATTTGAATGATTAACCCCAGGTCTTCCCCCTCCATGCCAACAAATAATGTCTGAAGTTATACAAGGAATAAAACATTGCTAAGCATTCCCTTTCTTTCATCATGTAATTTTTCTTAGCACATGACAAATTCGTGCTAGAAAAATAAATCAGATGAACTAATTCAGCCCATTCAGGATAGGTTAACACTACGTTTAGCACTACCGATGATGCATCCACATGAACATGAAACTCTTTCTGCCAATCTGGGAATACCAAAATGGGTGTAGTAACTAACTTTTGTTTCAATATGTCCAGACCCTTCTGACAATCTTCATTCCATTGAAACTTAGCTTCTTTCCTCAATAACTTCTCCATTGGGGATGTAATCTATGCATAGACATTGATAAATTTATAGTAGTAACATGTATGACCCAACGTTGCTATTAACTATCTCACTGATTCAGGTGGTGGAAAATTAGCAATTACTGCTATTATGACTGGATCAACTAACAAACCTTGCTTGCATACCACATGACCTAACAGTATCCCAAATGGTGTGCAGAAAATAAATGTCTTCAAATTTAATGAAATATGATACTATCTACATCTATCAAGCATCAACCTTAGAGTTTCTATCTGATCTTTTAATAGGATAAAGACAGTCCAATCATCTAGGTACACTTCTTCTCCTTGGTCTTCCTCGGTAATGTTATAACATTCCAATAGTTCATGACCTTTCACAAACTCTCTTTGCACACTACATGTAGGTACTATTTCTACTTGTCCCTTTTCCATAAAAAATTTACCTTTAATGACTTGTAAGGGTGCATCTACTAAAGGTGACTCAACTTCAAAACTAAATTTTACCTTAAAGTTTCGAATGAGTGCCTCCCAGTCCATCATTCCTATGTGCACTTCCAGTTCTAAATACTAGTTCTTGGGAACTGTCTCTAGTGTATGTATGAACCTATGTGTCCATTCATGTTTTGACACTTGCCTCCAATTTGTAATACATCACGCAACATGATCCTTCGTATCTCTCATCCCTGTGTACTAGTGCATATTTTTCTTTGTTCTAAACCTGATCTGCATCAACCTTTTACATTGTTACCAGTCCTCTATCCCTTCCTTGTGGGTTTCCCACCATCTCATTGGGGTCTCTCTCAATGCAACATATAATTCTAATAACCTTTTTTTATAGTCCAAAAATTCCACATTTATGCATCCAACACATTGACCCATCCATTTGCATACTTTTCCAAAAATATTGTTGAGGTTTCCTACTAAAAAACCACTTTTTGGATAATGCACACGCCATGATGCACTAATAGCCTGCATACACACACATGTTGTATACTAGTTATCCCACATCCATACAATTGATGCATGCTAAGTAGCTCAGGCTTACCTCCAAAAGTTGCAAAAGATATAAAATTCCATGTATTTCAACAAAGTATACGGGCTGCAGAGGGTTTCCTAGCCATTTTACCCCTTGTAGCTCGTCCCAAAACCGAATAACCATATTTTTCTCATATAAAAAGAGGTATTGGGGAGTCATTTAGACATATGAACAAGACAATAAGAAAAACTCTGCCAAAATCCTTTCCCTCTCATTGCACAAGCTTTGGATCTTGCTATGATTTTTATCCTTAGCATTCCCTCTCATCCATTATCCCTATTGAACCCTTCCTTCTTCCCTTCATGGCATGTTGGTTGTGAGAATTCTATGCGAGATTGGTGCACTTGGAGCCATGACAGAGGAGCTTGAACTTGGTTCATAGAGCCATGTTCGCAAGCAAAGCTTGTAACCTTTCATTTTGTATATGAATAAAATAGATTATCTTTGTCCCAAAACCCTATGTGTACATGTTCTTGTCTATTTTGATCATTTAAATTTATATTTAGGTTTTTAAGTGATTACTAGATATTGTAAATGTTGTTGTGTTGTATTCTTAACCCCTTGCAGGTCAGCTTTGAGAGGAGATCGGTGACCTAAGAGACAACAACAAGTGGAAGAGGTCTACATCAACAATAAGGATTCAAGGTGCACTTCTTAATCTTCTCTTCTCTCTTTCTCTTATCACTTAGTCTAGATTGTTTTGGGGTAGATTATAGATAAGTCATTATTTTAAGGGAGTTATCGCTTTGCGTATTCCTTAGACCCAGTTTAGGGGGAATTTCCCCATAGAAGAATTTGCGACTCCACTGGGGACATAAGCACATCAAGATCCCTCAAGAAACTGATCCCTGTGTAGGGGTAGTCTTCGATCGCAGGAATTTGACGTGCCCACCAGTCAAAGAATTTATCGTTGACGACCTCCTGCATTCTCCGTACACCCTATCTAGGTAACAAAGCTACACATATACATAATGTTGGAAAGGAGGCAATATGCCCTTGTATTGTCTCTCGTGGGCTAAGGCTTGACACACTCTCAAAAAATAAAGTGCACAACATGGTCCCAAACCCGAAGTTCTTGTTTGTTCCTTTTCAATAATTGGTCAGTTGTTTCTTAATACATGTGAGCATCGTGGTGCTCTAGTAAAATATGGTGGCCTATAGGCACCGAGCTACACAATGCCTCTGTGTATGTGAAGCCTGATGAAGTGTTGCGGATCTCGTGATCCACCAAATCATATAAAGTACTATCCGCAAGTTGAGGCTTGTTATCTTATGAATTAGCACATGAGATCCTACTTTCTTAGTTCCAGCCTCACAATACATACCAATATAGTCCTCTATGTTGTGGGGTCCTCGAGGAAAAGTCCTCAAGTTAACCGGTTCCCCCTCCTAGAAATACTGGTCAAAAAATATATATCCTCAGTAGTCGAAGTTAATGATTGGCCTTCTCGCATGAAGGTCTCTGTGTATTAAGTATCCTATGTTGTGCCCTCATGAATAAGAAATGAAAGAACTTCAATATCCCACATTTCTTTAGCATAGAAATGGCCCCTGGATCCTATTTGACCAAGATTTATAACTCATGTTCTCTCTCTCACCAATGGACATACATCCTGTTGCATACATTTTTTTGAGGTTAGTCCCCTTTTCAATGTTTTTGAAATCTTTACAGAGATGTATGCGGGATGTCTTTAAGACAATCACGTATATATGCATGCTACATTTTTCTCAGCTCACATATATATGCGTGATGAGCATGGATAGCTTGCGTACACACAGACCCAAATTTTTTGAAATGATGAGAGAGGTCATTTGTACTTACTTGGTTAAGGTTTTAAGACTTTTCATCCGTCGTAGCTCCTTGAATTCACGTTTTAAGGAAGAGGGATTTTTTATTTTTTGGTTATTTTCGAATTTGCAATGGTTAAAATGATATGTCTACCCCTATTTATAGACTCTTCTGGCTCTTTTTGCCCCAGTTTGGTTCTCTTTTTCCCTATTCCTGGCTTGGTGGGTTCTTGGGTTTCTTTTTGGGGGATCTTTGGGTCGTTCTTATGAAATTTTTATTTTGGTTTGGTGTTTTTATGAGATGAGTTACACTCACATCATCCCGTGGTTAAGTTGTATTTTTTGACACTTGTATATAGGTTAGGTTCTCATCACCTTGCATCTTTCATTTTGTTTATTTTTTCCTCTTTGGTATAGGATCGATCCCATCAAAGTGTGACACATAAATTTTTATGCTGCTTTCGAAGTGTCATAATTAGGTGGTAGAACCTCCCTCTACATGGATTCCCTAGGTAGATCCTTTGATGCATTTTGGAATCCATGCTATAAGTTTTCCATAGGCTTGGGAGTATTTTTAGTCCCACCATGACTATGTGTTGAAGCCTCATTCATCTTCATCTATTTCTGTCTTATACCCATGAGACTCCCTAAGAGCATGGTTTGTTGTCTTTCAAGATCGCTTAAACTTTGAAAGTGACATCTAACAAGAATTTATTTATTATTTTTAGTCTCATTTGGATTACTTAAGAAAAGAAGCCCCCTGGAGTCTTCTTTAATCCCTTTTTAGACTCTCTAAAATTGAAAATATTGTCAAGCGATCTTGTTTCTTTGATTTTTCTTTTTTTTTTTTTTTTTTTTTTGAGTTTTCTGAGTCAAGTTGGTCTCTGGTCACCCTCTAGGTGCCTACTAGCCTCCCTTGTGCATTATTCTATCCAAAATTTTTTATTTTTTGAAAATTTACAGACGTCTATGTGCCCTACTCTCTGTATATCACACGTACATACATGTTCTGCATAATATACATCCCACGTACATACGCATGTTGCTCGTGCACAACACACGTCTCTGTATTTTGGAAGGGTTTTTAAAAAAATACTTTTTCTTTCCTGGAAAGAAGCTCTGTGTGGTTGTGATCACTAGGGGTGAGAGACCCACACACACCATACCTTGTGAGGTTTTTTGTAACATCCCCACTATAATCCCTAGTTTAATTAATGCTTAATGTAGATGTAACATCCCCACTATAATCCCTAGTTTAATTAATGCTTAATGTAGATATAATGTGGCTACGACCAAAGCGATGTAATATGTGATTATGTTTATATGTTTTAATAATAAAATGTAATGCTAATTTATAAGGGAAATGGATGGATATGGAGGATGAATTAATAAAAGAGAGAGGGGAGAGTCTAAGAGAATGACCAAAAGGGGTCTGGGGAATTACCTATGTATATTAACTCAATTTATTTTCCTAAAATTGTTATTGGTATATGAACCTACTAATTTCTGATTGAGTGTTCCCAAATCTAATCATTGAATGCATGTAAGATGGTGGGTGTAAAAAGTCACATCCCATAGTTATTGGGAGAATGGGGGTTCAGTACATTCAACTTGGGGAAGTGTGTGAGTCAAGAAAGGAAACCAAAGGAGACAAATTTGTATGGGAAGCTACAATAGTTTTTAATTAGTTAATGTTTTTGCATGAGAAGCAAGGAGATAGAAAGAAAGAGATCTTGGATCTAGAATATCCATGGAACATGCTAGAGAATTTTTGGAGTTGAAGACTAAAGATCCAGTTTGTCAAGCCTAAAGATTGAACTCTTGTGTGATTTGCATTGTAACAACAAGTGTTTGTTGTTTTTTTTGCTGGTAGTTTTATAGGAAGTGGGTTCCCTTGAATTCCCTTGAGTTCCTAGCAGAGAGATTATTCGTTACTTGTGCCAGAGAGATCCTAATTAATGAATGGACACCTGAGGGACTAAAATTAGTGAAGGGGTAAATTCCTTGGGTTAGGAAGGTTGAGAGGAAGAGACCTGGTGGAAAATCATGATAGTTATAGGATAATACCAGTGGGTTGAGAGTTTTATGAACTATGAGTGGACAGTGAGAGACCACCCTCTTTTGTGGTTTAATAGTCTCAGCTCATGGGTGACATGTTGTTGATGTTTGGAACAACAATTCAATGTTTGGGTTTAACGTCGATCCAAAGAAGTTGGTTGCACAAATGTTTATAAAATATAAGTGTTTAATCTTTTTGTTGTCTTATTTTAAGAGTTAAATTGTTGTGCATGAACTCAATGTATGCGAATAATTTACATGTTGTTGTAATTTAGTTTTTTATCCACATTTCATGCCTATTTTAGCATGTTGTAGGTGCATGTAAATAATGGTAATAGTTAACAGTTAAATTTGGTTATAATTTGTGGCTGGAAGCTATAAGAATTTAACTAGATAGAATAAATTTTAATTCATATGAGAATTCCACACTGTAATGTTCCTCAGATAGGTTGGGGGACATTACATTATGGTATCAGAGCATCTGTTTCAAACACTGGAATCATATGGGACAAGAAGAAGAACGAATTGGTGATTCGTTGTGGCAGACTTCAATCTATGTGAATTTGGGGAAAACAAATAAGTTGGAATGAAATCCCTAAATTCATGGGTGAATTTTGAGTTTGAAGGCCTCAACGAAGTCAAGGAGATGATCCAGGGAATCAATATATAGGTTTCATAGTTGAATTCAACCTCAAACATCGAAACACTTGCATTATAGTGGTTTTTGTAGCACTAGGAAGAGTTCGACGAATCAATGGTTGACATTGCTTTCATTGTGAGATCAATGACCAAGATTTGTTGTGATAAATTTAAAATTTTATAAGGTTTTTCCCATTTGGAAGGCTGAGAAAATCAAAGATCGAGATTCATTTCGGCGATTGGGAAAATAAGGCATATCGATGGTCCATATTCGTTTTCATTCATTTGGAAGTTGGACCAAAATCAACGATCAAGATCATGTTGGCTAGGAGATTGAAAACCTAAACTCATATGGGATTTGGTCAAAATTTCTAAGTGTCGAAATTTGCCAAAAAAATTAGTCGATGTCCAATGGGTGGATCGATGAGTTTGACAAAGAATTATTTTGGCCAAAACACAATGTTCGATCATCAATGGTTGATGGTTGAGGATAGACATATTTTGGGAAAACGTTTCATGCACCCAAATGAAATATATGATTATCGATGGAAGATGATTAGGGGTCAAAAAAAAATTGGATAAAGTTCCACATGCCCAAAGGAAATCTCTGACCATCGATGACCGACAGGGTCGACAGAATCAATGCGACATTTAAATTATTCCAAGAGAAATTTTCAATGGTCGATGAAGGAAAGAGGATGTTGATGTGTCATTCCACATAAACATCCATGTGTCATGCCATGTTATCCCAGTTGATGCCTCATGATGATGTGTCATAACATGTCATCACCTACATGTCATTCCACGTCAATATAGTTTCCATAAGAGAAAAGAGTTGGTAAATCGTTGATGGTCAGGTTTTGGTGGATTTTGAAAGAAAGTGTTAGTCAATGGAATTATCCAATAGTCGATGGTTGATGACTGGGCATCAGGGAGATTCACGAGCAGTTTTGGTTTGTTAAGGGAATTGACCATTGGTCGATGGTTGATGATTTGACATTGGGGAGATTCACGAGAAGTTTTATTTTGACAAGAGAATTGGTCGATGGATGATGTAAGATGATCGGTTGTTAGTGAGATTCATGGAAAAGTTTGTTTTGGCAATGAGAATCATGGATCGACCAATCAGTGTTGTATTGTCAAAGATCAACAACCGAGATTGTTTTAAGTTGTCAATCAATGGTGTAAATTGATCTGCAGACTTGGGGAAGGTTTACTGGATTAACACTTGACATTTCTCCCAATTTGAGATCAACAAATCATATTTAAAAGGGTTGTTATAACATCAAAAAGTTAGTTTTATATGAAATTTTCTGAATTTTCCATATTTTTAAAGGTCATTAACTTGCAGGGTGATTTTGAGGCCCTAAATGACGTTTTTTGCCAATCAAAACTCACAAAAACAAAGTGTAGAAAGGTACATTGTGTATTTCTAACTCAAATAAAATAAATTGGCAAGAGTTATCCAATGAGCTACTCTAGGGGCAAAACAGAGCTCGTACAAGAAAGTTACAACTAAAACAGTAAGGTCAAAATTTTGGTGCCGATTTACTTCCAGAGGGAATAACACCTTGCTCAGAAGTTCGTTTGGGGAATAGGAACAATAAATGGAAATATTATGATCCATAGAAGACATACATGGAGCCATGTTTGGAATATTTTGAATTTGGGTATATAAAAATGTGCATGAAGAGAAATAAGACACATGTAGCATACATGGATAAATTGGGGAAAAACAACCTAAACTTATTCGGACCATAACTTTCATCTTGGAGCTTGGATTTGAGAAAATGGATAATCATTAGAAAGGTCTTGAGGATGAGAAGACATCTATCTACCCAATATTTTGATTTTGGAATTAGATTTTCTTAGAAAATGATAAAGAGATTTTTGTAGCAGTAAAAGAGAAAAAATTGCAACTTGTAAATGTTGTAACTTTTCGCTCAAAAATCAAATTGAGGCATGCATATAATCATTGGAAAGTTGTTTCATACAAGAATGCATATAAGCAATAAAATTGTGAATTGGTTCATTGTGTTTGTCATAATTTTGTGATAAAAATAACTTGTATTCGAATTGATGAAATGTTCTATGCTATGCATGTTCTAACAATAATTATTATATGCACATTTATTGCATAATTAAAGGCACATCAAAGCAACTTTGGTTCTTATAAGAGGACTAGAGTTATGGAAGATTCTCAGGGATATTTCACCCATGAGGAAAATATTATAGGTATGAATGTCAGCATGGGGAATGCAGAGACAAAGTCTAATGGAAGAAGAGGTGGGCATGAGCATATAACTATGAGAAGCTTGCATAGGGAGGTGCTGAGCTATAGAGAAGATAATGAAAGGATTATGAAGGATCTGGAAGAAATACATCAGAGCTTGAATATTTTTCATAAGCAAGTCAACAAAGAATATAGCACCTGGAAAGTAGATAGTGCTATACATGTGTCAGCGTCTAGATCCCATAGCAAAAGGGATGATCATGGGAATGATAGGAAATAAAAGAGCATGAGTAGATTCCATCATTCTCCAAGGAAATCCACTAGAAGGACTCATGCAAGTTCAGGGCTAGGGAACAACCCAAGTATGTCTCATGTCTGGAGTTAGAGGATATGGCCTGAGGCAAACATCTTGCAAGGTAAAATCATAAATATCAAGCCACCAACTTTCAATGATGAGCATAGGAAAGGAGAAGAGGTTGA
>CBVK0100691410.1:0-11247 GCA_900067695.1 Picea abies | reverse complement strand
TCATCTTCTTTCAAATGAGCGTAGCCATCACATCTCTTCTCAGAGATAAGTTGCCACCATTTTAGAGAGTCTTTCACTTTGTATTTCTATAGTTTTGTACCTTTCGCTCATTAATATAAATTGTGTATTTCTATATCTCTATGTTTATGGTTACATCTATGATATATATTTGTTATATTATTGGATAATTATATATATTTGTACATTTATTTATCATATCTCCTCTCTCATCTCATGCCAAAAATAATCTAGATCAAAAGAAGACAACAAGTGGGAGAATGTTGGGTTGTTATATTCTTTAAATGAAAGTCTAGTTGAGGTGAATCGACTGATAGTTGAAGTTGAGGTGGATCGACAACAAGTCAATAGTCGAGGTGATTCGAGCATTTAAATTCGAAGTTGAAGGTCAAAACAGTTCGACATGGTAAATGCATCGACATTAAGTTTAAGAGGTCAACCAACAAGAGGTCGACAAGTGGATGCCCGAATGAATACCGAATGAAGGATGACTGGTATTCGACTAGTAATGTGGCTTGGATTCAACTGTAACAAAATCCCAATATATGTAACTATATTTGGGTGCCAATTCTTTATGGTTTTTCCTATTATAAAGACTATAAAGAGGCGTGTTGTAAGGCCATAAAGGATAGTAATGCAAAAATAATAAATCGTAGGTTGTTAGTCATGTAGATGTAAGCCAGATTTGCTACAGGGTTTTTCTTGTGAAGGAAAAAGAGTATGATGTCTATTTTTTCTTAGGTGTGGACCAAGTTTAGACATGCAACCTTTTATTCATATTGAATAAGACAACACGAGATCAAAAATCTCAAAGGAATGTTGGTTTTCCCAGTTTGGGTTTCCAAGGTAAAATATCTATGTATTGTGTGATTTCTTTGTCATTTACGTTATTTATTAAATTCTTCTTCTCCTTTGCTAGGTTTAGTGTGGAAGTGTCTCTCATTTCCTGGCATCTCTCAAATGGAAAGGGGGGTGTAGGGAATGAGTCAATCAATGGAATGGCAACAAAGAGGGATAAATCCTTTAACAAATGATAACTAATACACTTTGTAATGATTTCTTGGATAAGATGAAGGAAAACCCAAAATATGAGGTAAAATCTCCAAATGTGGGTAACTACATACAATACATGAGGGACCATGCGATCATTTTCAAACTCATGGGAGTTTGGCCATCCAAAAAATCCCTAATAGGATGGATGAAGAACAGATGGAAAATGAAAGAGAATATCGATCTTAAGCCAGGATCCAAAGTATTTTTTACTGGAATCTTCATTTGTATCAAATATAGAGAGCATATTTTTGAAAAAGGACCCTACTTCTTCAACTCAATTAGGCTCTACCTTCACTACTAGATATAACAATTTGTCCAAGAGAAAGAAAACTTTATAGAAACCCTTGTTTGGATCAAGATGTATTCTCTTCCATGGAAATTTTGGGAACTAGAGACCCCATGGATCAAGAGGGATTTATCAAAGTGCTTAATAAAAGGAAATCAATCAAGAAAACCCCTAATCTAGATCCTCATAATCCTAGTCCCAGCAATAAAAATAGTTTTGAATCCTTGAACAAGAAAGAAGGTCCTTTACAAAAGGGATATCATCAACACACATCAATGTATATCCCAAATCCAAAGCGACACCAATAAAGGACTCAAAGAAATAGAAGACCAATTCATCAAATCACAATATTGATCCACAAGAAACCAACATCACAAAGAAGAACATGGAAACTGAAGAAGAGGAATCACAAGACTCTATGGAAGAACCACTTCAAATAGGAGAGTGGTGTTCTAGGCATCAACAACCTCCCTTTTTCTCATAAAATTTCTTATAAATCCTTCTCTCTAAGAAAATGGAACCCTTATTTTCTTCCACGAGAGCCTCTTGACTTGAAAAGTTTCCTCAATATTGATCTTTGTTTATCTCTCTATGAGGAGGTCACCTTAGTTCTTAGCTTGGTTTGGGTTGAATCTTTGTTTTCAATACTTAGAAAAATCTTTGAGAATCATTTTTCAGTCACCAGATAAGTTCTTCTCAACCCCTTTATTGTGTATCGACCGAGTTCCAACAAATTTCTCTGGTAGCCACCAGAGGACTTTCCCCTAACTCTTCCGAAATGCTACTTAAACAATAAAAAAAATTAATACTAACTCCTATGATTCAATCATAGGAGTTATTACAAACTCCTCTAGTCAAACCAGAGGAGTTCCCTAAAACCTCTCTGATGCATTAAGTACTTGATTGACATACTTCCCATAAATGTCTCCAGAATCACCAGAGACCTTCCGAACAATATCTTTGATGCATCTATTCACTTACTAGTCGAGTTAACAATAACACCTCTGATGTATACTATATGACTTTCCACAAAAATCTCCGGTATGACCGAGGAACTTCCCAACACTGCTTTTGGTAAAGTCTTAATGCTCTGGTAACCTTGAACCATGCACCCATGCTATAAAATATCACTTCTCCCTCTTTTGATCATTGTTACTATAACCAAGGAAGAAAGAGGAGCACCAAAGTGAGTCTGTTAACAAGCCAGTGTGAACACGAGAGTTTTACATTGTCTAGTTACCCTCTACACCCATGTATCAAACAAAAAAATGAGTAATCCATAAAATCATCTTTACTATTTTTGTTGATTCTATTTGCTAGGGTTAGGGTTCATTTTTATAAATAGATAATAGGTCCTTCAAACACAACCTTGACTAGCCATACTTATACTGCTATCCTTGCCACCAATGGCCCTTTCACCTTCGCTCCATAGGAAACCCTCACCATATTGTTCTTTAGCCCCAACCATATCTCAATATTTCATGCCCTAACTCATATCCTTCCTCGGATTTAGTTCAAACTTTGGTGTTACCTCATCTTTGGTTCTCGTCCATGCTTCACACACCCGACATCAACATAACTGCATAGTCAAAACCTGGACCTACTGCCAAACTAACAAGGATTGAACCCTCGACACCTTAATCAATGATTTCTTCCCCATGAATCTTTACAAATATCGACTTTCCTTTCTCTCGGCTCTTAAGTTGTCCTATCCGGATAAACCACAAACCCATAATGTTGCACTTCAAAAATTCATCTTCAAGCTCCATTTCCATAACAGTCGAGTTATCAAAGAATATAACACTAGAGCCTCTCAATCCCTTGCTCCCTTTACTTGACCAAAAAACCTAATTTTGTGACTTAGTTAAATTTTTGGATGCAGTTGTTTCAGAGAAGTTAATACAATCGTCGATAGATTGTCTGAAGGACTTTGTGTGATCACCTCTTATTTTCACCGAAGGGATTAACATGATCATTGTCGATCTTCACCATAACACTTAATATAATTGTCTTTAGTCTATCTAGAGGATTTTACATGATCCCCTTCAGTCTCACTGGAGGACCTGAAAATATCACCTTAGGTATTAACCAAAGGGATTAACATAATTGTCACTAGTATTGACCAGATAACTTTTCATGATCACCTCTATTCTTCACCAGAAGTCTTTATATAAACTCCAACAGTGTTCTCTAGAGGAATTTTTATGAACCCCTCTGGTACCAACCTCATTATTGAGCTTAACGAAAATACCTCTGATATCGTTCAGAGGAGTTGACAAGAATTATCCCGGTTCGTACCTATGACCATGCCATGAACTATTCTAGTACATACAGGAGCAGTTCCCATGAATTTTTTTGATCTCAAAAAGTTGCTCCATTAAACAAGATAGTAGATACTTCACCAAATACCTGAACTTTCCCCAAGCTAAGATAGTCTTCCTAAAAATCCTCCATAATGTCCCCAATCATCCTATCATCCTCCGATGACGATCTCCTGCCTAACATCGATACAAGTGATTCTTCGGGTACTTGAAACATGGATTTACATAGTCATATTTGTTTTTCATGCTTATCTCTTATATGTTTACAACTCCTTATCTAATCATGCTTATTTTCTCACCTAGTTATGTTTTGGGGATAATTACGACTATGTGTTTTAGGTTCATAAATATCTCCACGAAAGAAAACAACAATAAAGGCACCTACCACAGAGGCTTCTGGTAGTGGAAGAAAGCATGAAGAGGAACCTAACTCTCTAGGAGTAGTGTATGATGATACAAGAAGACTCCTAGAGAAAGGGGAAGACCCACTCAAATGGGGAAACATATTTCAAATGTTCAAAAAGAAAAATTTCCTCATCAATGTCGAAGACCAAGATAAGCTTAAAGTTTTCAAGAATATCAAAAAACCATGAATACATAGAGTAACAACCCATGATACAGTATTTCCCTATGTAGATGCAATTGACTAGATTCTCAAGCATGTATATTTGGAAAATAGATACATACGTAATGATAGGGGAGAGCCCATAGCTTCATTCCAACCAGCCGACCTGGAAAAATATTATCATCTAGAAAAGGGAACCAAGAAGTTGGATGAAGAACTTCTTAGTGGATTCAAGCACATGAAAAATGACTTGTTCAACATCTAGTACAAACCAGATAAATCATTCGAGCATAGAAAGACCAATGGGTACCCAACCACCTCGTTGGGGAAGCCATATCAATACATTGTGACTATGCTCTAAAGATTGTATGGAGAGACAAATGCCTCTAAATTCACTCTGGCATTGACGCCACTGATACATTACTGCAAAAATGAAGGGCCAACATTCAATTGGGATAAGATTCTATCATCAAATTTGACAGAGTCTTTCGCAACTGTTAAGGAGGCCAATACTAAGACATTCCTAAGTTTTCATATGTCATTGTATCTATTGGAAATCATGTGCATCGCACATCAGTACTTGAATATAGGTTTGGGGTGGAAATCGATGTACCCTTCCATACATATTTACTACAAGGTGATATGGAAGCACAAGTATAGGACTTAGTACCACAGGATATGTGACCAATTCTTGGAACCATTATATGAATTCATTTTTTTTGTGCCAGCCCCATGCATATAAGGAATTAGTGGTAATCATAAAGATAGGGGATTGGTACTTAATGGAACACATGATGTACATGAGGATATATAGGGATACCAAAGCTCCACTTCTACTCCTAATATTTGTCCTCGACAAATTGGTGCTCCAAGAAGTAGCCTATCAAATAGTGATCAATAGATTTGGGGTAGTGCTCTATTGAGACAAGAAATATATTTAGTCCCCATTCCCATTTTGGATCAACTCCTACTTGTTTTCAAACACCAATTAGCACCAGGACAAAGTAGATACGTTGCTTTCATATCACTTCAAAGAAGAGAGATTCATGAGACATGACCCAAAGAAAGTGGTCAAGGGACATTGTAATATGTATGGCATCCCATGGGAATACACTTCGACCATTTGGGAAGAAGAAGAAGTCCACTATAGGGCCCAAAATTATGATGGGGTCATTTCCAAATGACAGGGAAAACCTATAGGAAGGATAGATGATGAAATAAAATCTTGAGAAGGGGCTCAAAAGTGAGAAGAAGAATAGGAAAAAAAAATCCTCTACAACAAAGACGTCAATGCATTCCGGATCAACCAAGCAAGAGATAGAAATAGATAATAAGAGAAGAAAGAAGGAGAAAAATTACAGAAATAAGAATGATGCTACACAAATGAGGAGGAAGAACGATGCAGCTAGAGTTAAAGGAAAATATGACATAACAATAATGACATTAGAACCTAAATCAAAAGTAGAAGGAAAGGTAGTTTCCAATAAGGAAGCTGAAGTTGAAGCTAAACATAAAGAAACAATTGAAAGAGCGACAATAGAAGCAACAACTACTGCAAAAGAAACACAGAGAGCAACAAATGAAGTTGCAACCAAAGAAGTAGAAGAGGAAAAATAGAAGAAATATGAAGAGGCTTAGAACATGAATGCATCATCGATAAACAATGAAATCCTAGAGATATCAATGGAAGGTTCAAACAACCAGAATCAATTCGGTGGGCTATATTTGGGGCTTAACACCCCATACATACCGAGAAAAGTGTCAAACTTGAAAAATTTGAGGTATAACAAAGCCACTGGTTGCATCATACAATAATAAGTCAAGAATGGCTTGGGCATAGGAGACGACCCAATATTAATCCTCACGGATACCCCATTAATCGAAGATGTTAGTGAGGATCCACTTTCTATAGGGTCTTCTAGCATCGCATTCACCATGGCGATGAAGTAGAACTTGAAAAATTTATTTCTACAGAATCAAGAGAAGGATGCCAGAATTAGGGAGTTAGAGGAATGACTACGAAAAATAAGGATATATGAGGGAAACCTGAAGGAGATCAAGGTGAGTGTAGAGAAATTAAAGATAGAGATAGAGTAAGCCATCATGGACATGCATTCCCACTTTCACATATTTCAATAGATGACAACTACCATAACAGAACAACACAATTAGTGCAAGCCAAGAACACCTAGTTCATCACCATCCAAGAATTTCTAATTGATATTGATAGATGGATCATTAAGAACCTATATTTTTCGACCGAGCTTCCTTGCTCTGCATGCATAGAAAAAAATATTGATTATTCTTCACTTGACCATTTTTAGCAAGTTGGGTAGAGAGAAGACAAAGAGATGACCATCTCTCTAGCGATCTATGCACAAATGTACAAAGAAACACAAGTTTTGATGTGGAAGTGTCATCTCCCTCCCCTAAAAGAGCTTATAAATACCCCCATGATGGAAAAAATTCTTGAGAACATCCAACAGAGAACAAGTCACAAGCAAGACATAGTCGAATCTTCCACAAAGGTGACAATGGATTTAATAGAGAAACATATTATACAACCCACAAATTTCCACACCATGATCCAAGCATTCATGGATACCTTAGAAAAATATATGTGGACCCTCAATGACAACAGAACCATACACAAAGAATCTCTTGAAGAAATTTTCTATCGCAGGATCATATCTCTTTATGACCAGTTAGAGATTTGGACAACTTACATCAAGGACACGAGTCCATGAATAAGAAAAAAATAGCCTATTCAAATTTTCTGACAATTATGTGTTGTTTATTATTTTTGCCAACCACCCTTAATTTCCTCCACATTCTCACACATGTTAATAGTTATTGAGGGAATCTAAACAATTTTTTAACCACTTCTTGAGGAATGTAATAAGACATTTTCAGGAGTTAGTAGTAGTTGTATAAATAAAGGAAGAATCCCATTTTGTAGGGGCTCTTCAAGCATTGTATACACTCAAGAAACTATTTTTAGAGAAAATACCGTGTTTATTAATATTGAGAAGTCCTCAGAGCCAGTTTTGAAAGAGAGAATAACTTATGTACATTTGTTTTTGCTGTGAATTATTTTCAATAGATTTTCCACTGTTTACATGTGTTGTAAGAATATGTTGTTTCCTATAGAATTTTCTTAAGAAATCATTATTTTTATTATATATTTGGTATTCTTTCTTATATGTACATCTTGAGAATATGATTTGTTAATGTCTGTGATAATATTATCTAGACTATTATGGTTTTGTATTCGTGTGCACATGTTTTCTAACTTTACTTCTTCATAACAACTATCCTAGTGGAGTTATTGTAGAGTTGGTTTCATTTCAACTACTCATTTGGTTACGATAGTTTTCTCATAGATAGGATATGATATTATAGAGTATATTAGATTTCATTTATGCATTAAGATAGTCTTCATCTATATCTACATTCACATACCATCCAACCATCACCCCACAACCAGTAATAGTAGCTAAGCCATAATCTGGATGGGTCTCCTAAACCAAATGGTGCATAGTATAATTAGGATCATGTAGTAGGGAGTACCCCTTGTTGTTGTAGGGAATTTCCTCCTTGTCAATATAGAGGATTCTGAAATGTTGGTGATCGACATCCTATCCCTCATTGATGAGCACGAGGAATCTCATCTGGTAGATCTTCAATTTCCTCAACTACAACATCTAAAAAAATAAATTACAAGAATGAAAAATAAAGTGAGTAAGGCACCCTCAAACCCCAACCAATATGAAGGATTAGGTATCAAAAGTTCCCTAAAATCTTGGGAAAAAATAGTTTCTGAGGAAAAGAAAGGAGGATGCAAGTCTACAAAAACAAAATAGAAGAAGGAGTACTTCTAGTTGACTTGGGACATGCCATAAGATTTACAGATAAGTATCTATCCTCACATCCCAAGTTATAAAATTATTGTCATTTATTGGAATATAAGGGGTCTCAATGAACCAAGAAAACATCGTATGTTGAAGAAAATAATATCTTAGGAGAAACTTATTGTCGTTCTCCTTAAAAAAACTAAAGGTGATAAGGAAATGGCTGCCACTATTGCTGAAAAATGTTGGAATTGTTGTAAAGTTATAGTAGTGCCAGGATAGTCTTCAAGTGTGCAATAAAATAAAGAGTCACTATGTAAGGGAAATACTACGGGTAATGTGTTAGTTCCTAGGTTGTCCATTTAATCCCAAAGTCCGACTTTTGTTTACCATACTAGGCTTCCTTTAGAGCCTTCTTAGCATGTCTAGGCTTACACATTTATATGATTTTTTTAACCATGTTCAACCCTTTTCTTATGTCAAAAGGTCAAAAATTTGATATATTATGTTCCCTATGTTGTTTGAGAGAATATGAAAGTTTTATATTTGTCCTCATGAAGCTCCAAGGGTTTGGCTTATGATGGAAGGATTTTGTTATATACAATTCTTCTAAATGACTCTTACTCAAATGGATGACTGATCTTGATCTCGATGCCATGTTATGTAATAGTGTCATGCAAGTATCCTTGCATCTGAGTATAAATGAATATTGGTTACCATATTTATTGATCTTGTTGCATTGCTTTTGCAGCAAAAGGGTCAGGGAAGGTTTTGGAAGTAAAAGGGCCCGTGCATGGAGGCTAAATGCCATGTTAGTTACAGGAAGAGTACCTCAATTTCAACATTTAAATCCAAATTTAATGGGTAAGAAAATATTGGCTAGGAATCCTTCACAGTGTCTTCCTAATCAGGAAGATAGTGAAGTCATTACCACATGTTGGGGTCACCTTGAGAGTTAAAAACCATTACTTCGGTCAATCTCAATATTATCGCTAGGAAAACTTGGCCAATTTGGAAATGGTGAACCACTTTGTCAACTTTCAAGGTTGGAGTATTTATGCATATTCAACACTATTAGTAGAAAATAATGTAACCATTTCAGAAATTAGAATTTGGTGATATATCATTGAATTTGTAAAGAGGATCCTCTTTCTTCTTTGGAAAATTGTGGGAAATGTCACAACGGTGATAGATGGAAAATTTCATGAATGCCTCCAAGAATTTTCCTCACTTCATTCACAAAATTTATCACCCCCTTCTTTGCATGGCCTATGACGTTATAACAATGAATCAAGTTATAAATTTCACTCCAACTTTAGAGAAACATAGTATTCATAATGTGGATGTATGAAGGGCCAGTATGTCAAAAGAAAAACTCACCAATGCTATCCATGGCTTGTTCCAACTTAAAAAGATAGAGATGATTATTCCCACATGGACCAAAAACTTTTGAAATTTTCCTAAATACAATATGATGCCATCTATAAGTGAAATGAAGTTGAAACATTTTAACTTGAAAGAAATCTCATATTTCGAATTTTCACTTTTTCTTAATCTCATAATACATTTTTTTTTTTTCAAATTTTCACTTTTTCTTAATCTCTCAATCCGATTATTTTTTTTAATCATGGGAATTGGTAACTCGTATTTATGTTGGGGCGTTTACACTTTTATCCTTATCAAAAGGGGCGAACATGTCCATTATGGAAATTGAATCTAGATAGGGAGATAACAAACAAGCTAAAGACTAGATACCTTACATCCCAACTATTTATCAAGTACAAATTCCTTATAAATCACATAATCCTCTTTTTGTTGAGAGCATAAAAAATGTAAATTAAAGATTCCTCTTTTGTTGAGAGTATAAAAAATGTAAAGAACATAATCCTCTTTTTGTTAAGAGTAGAAAAAATATGTGTAAATGTTTGGGTGAAATATAACGATGTAAGTTATATACCTTGCCATTTCTTGTAACTGGAATGGTCCTAGATAATACTTGTTTATGATTTTGTCTTGAATCATTATGAATCTAGAAGAATCAATTAAACCAACAATTCTATTGACTTTGTCTAAAATGCAGGAGAAAAATATATTACTTTATAAAACAAAGCAAGAAAAATTAAGAAAAAGCCCATAGAAATTAATGCTATGAGATCAAATGTTCTTGTACTCACACTAGGATTCCTGTCAGAAATGGGGTTGCAGATTATCCTTCCTCCTACAATAAAAAATACACCATTGAAGATCGAAGATTATTTGAAAAGGTCAAAACACATGAATAACTTCTATATCTTTCCAAAAATTGCTAGGTAGTTTCCATATGTGTGTGTGTGTGTGTGGAGTAGATCGGAGTAAAGAATATTTCTATGTAGAAATATACAAATACCTTAAGATCATATTCACATTCTCTCCTTTCCAGATACTGATTATCATGTATTTCAATAAAAACCCATGAACGTTTTTCCCATGAATAGGAAAAGAAAAAAAATGCTAAATAAAACAATGAGCCTCCCCTTTCATCTCACCTCCATATGAAATCTTTCTTTCTGTGGTCCTCCTCTCACAGAATAAGCTCTACCCCAATAAGAAGATAAAAAAAAAAATAGTGGAAGTAAATGTAGCAAAAATAATGGAGATGCAAAATAATACCCTACATAAGACAAATAAAAACAAGCAAAATTTATTAACCAACCTTTACATGGACTCCCTATTGCAAATATATAGTATTTGCAATGATGTACATAGCTCAAAACTTCTATGGGGTATATAGATAGATGATATATGTCAATATGATAATATTCTTTGTTCTTACAAAATCACTCCCTCTTGTTCTTCCAGTGTACAGGTCTGAGCTGGAGAATGTGGAGTCTCGTGGTGGTTAGTGCAAGATGCAAAACACACAAGGAAGAAATGTCTATAAATAACCATTGCAGCACTAACCACATTTTTACTTATTCAATGATGTGATTAACTTATGAATATAAAAGAAATTATGGCCTAAATAAAAAAACCTTTGGTATCCCTTGATATATCCAATGAATTATTCATCATCCTTAAAGCATGGATTCCAGACTAAGGACCCATAGCTGAAAACCCACAACACCATCCTTGAGAATTTGTCCACACATTGACCTGAGAGTTAGAATTTGAAAT